>CADDXX010000397.1:377527-389679 GCA_902810485.1 Alauda arvensis
GGCCGGGGCGGGCGCGGGATGCGGTGCGAGGCGTAGCGGGGCCGAGCGGCGGCGGCCGAGAAGACCGGCATCGGCGCCGAAGGGCCGAGCCCCTGCGCAGCCGCGGTTGGTGCAGTCCCGCGGCGCCCTCCCGTAGCCGGCGCGCCCCCCCTCTTTCCCCCCACGGCCGCGGCTGTCACTCTGGCTTTCCCCATCCCAAAATCCTCTGTCCGTCACCCCAAGACACTCCCAAACTTCCAGAGACTTCTGCTCAGGGCGAAAGGGGATTGGATTTTGGATTCGGGTTCCCCCCACGGCTCGCGGTGATTGCGTGTTCACCGCTGTCTGTCAGTGTATGCTGTGCAGCGATTGGTTACCCGCTTCCTGTTATAAACCCCGGTTCAGAGCCACTCCACACTTTTTCGGGCTGGTTCTGGGAGAATAAAGAAGCCTAGCAACCCCCCCCAAAAGACTCCCTTTTTATTGATGACAATCTCGCTGGCAGCCTTACTGAGAGGTTTGGGGACAAACAGAGAACCCAGCCCGCACCCAGAACTGCGGCTTCCTGCCGTGGTCGCCGGCCGGGCTCCGTTCCCACCCAGGAGGCAGGAAACCAGCAGACCTGAGCAGAAATTTAATATGCAAGCATTGTTACATGATCACTCAGTCCCTACTATCTTCTCTAATAATTTTTCTCTCCCCATGCTAAGGGACAAAATTACCATTTGAGAATAAAATCTGGTCTAATACAGATTAGCAGTTCTCACATTTTACAAATATTCAAATCAGAAGATAGCCTCAACCAAGTTTGTTTTTCTATTAGACACCAGAAATCCCTGCAGGGATCACTTCCATCCTGTATAGATTCACTGGTTTTATGGTTAAAGCTCCTGCTGACATTATTAGTATAGGATAAGAACTACAACACATTATAAGACCTTTGAATTGCTGATAAATAAACATCGAAAAGCCTAATTCTAGTAGCTTAGAAAACTTCCTCTTTTGTGCACTTGAATAAAACATTAGGCTTTTAAATCTATACACTCATTTACTCATCAGGATGGTAGATATAGATGCAGGTTTGGCTTACTGAGGACACGCATGAGTGAATATCAATGAACCTGAGTCCTGTACCTTGATTAAAATAGACAACCAGTTTCCTCACTTCTGCATCCCACCTGGAAACTCCTGCATGAACATTTGTTGGGCAAAGTTAGGCAAAATTATTCAAATAACCATATCAATTACAAAAAAGATGGATGAGACAAAGTTCAATAGCAAATTAGATGCAWTTACTTCTTGCAACTTCTTTTCAAATGTTTTTTCATAATGAAAAGCAAAACTTGTAGGCAGCAAAGGTAATGTTATATTTAGATAAAAGGTTTTGCYTTTTTTTTTAAGGAATTTTGAACTGTTCCAAGAAAAAGTAGCACAAAATGCTGCCTGACTGGCAATCTCTGCACAATTACACACAAACTTGCAGTGTAAAAACTTTCATGTCAGAGGCTGGATTCCTTTGGTTCAGATCATCAGAAGCCCTGCTGCTAAATGCCAGTCAACTGAGTTTTGAAATTCTGTCATTTATGTGCCCCACATCAATACATGATACCAGCTTTAAATATTATCAGCAGCTCATGCACTATGCAGAAATTAGTCTTGAAAAAAGGCCCACAAAAAAAAGAACAAGAAAGAACAAAAAAAGCACAAAAAAGAACATTCACCAAGCTCGTGTTTGAATTTGTACATGATGTGTCTTGTCTCAAGCAATGCTTAGAAAGCAACAGTGTAAGCTCAGTAATAACACAACCAATTCTTTAACCACTAATGAGTATGTAAGTGAGCCCTCAAAGACATGAAAAGCACAGAAAGGAACAGATCATAATTCAAGCTTGACTGCAAATGTAATTCCTCAGCTGTCATTATGTTCATACCACAGGTTGGGTTTATATCATAGAAATATATTGCAGGGCTGTTTCCRTGACTCTTTGAAAAGAAAGTTATGTAGAACATTTTGAACAGTGCTGCCACAATGTTTTTTTTTACAACCAAATAAAAACCAGTTGCACCCCAAATACTAATTTTTAGTATTTTCTCCCATTCTTTTGTGGGGAGAAGCATCTCTGTATGTTCTCTAAGAATTCTTGCAAGAGTCAAGCCAAGACAAGGACAAATCCCATAATTCCCCATAGCTCTAGAAGTACATTGCAGTAAGATAGTCACACTTGATCAGAAGAGCAAAATAAATCAAGCAAAATGTATCATAACATCTTCTGAACTTAACTTTCGGGTAAAAAAAAAGGAAAAAAAATGGGTTCACTCGCCAGCTTTAAAAATGCATTCAATTATTCTTGTAAAACTAACAGTAATTGGGGAATAGGGGAAAAATAGTTGAGATTGAGTTCTAAACACTAATAAATTTGCAAGTTCATCTATGAATACTTTTTGGCAGCAGTAAGTAAGTTTTCTTTGTGGGATAAATTTTGAGACTATTATGTTGGCCTTTCTCTTCTAAGGTTTAGGAGCTGTCTTTCATCTCCGATTATTACAAATCATAATTACTTGGCCGGTTTGTCTAAGAAAGAGGATTTTAAACTCCAGAAATCTGGTCAGCAAACAGAGAAACTTTGTATAGTCATCTAGTGGCAGAACAACAACTCTGTTTTGCAGAAAAATACAACTGTGTCAGCACCAAAAAAGCAGGCARTGGAAGATAATTGTCTGAGCAAGGGAACACACAACATCCTTAAAGCAAAAAAAAGGGCACAATCTTAGCTTTGCAATACTATGTGACAGCTCCAGAAAAAATATTCAGAGGCTGGAAATCAATTCAGCACAAGGCTTATGAACATTTCAATACAGAAAATGATGGGAGAAATGGACAGAGTTTTGCAATTCAAGAATACATATGAAAGAAGGATAAACAGAAGAAATGCTAACAACAGCTACCTCTATAACAAAATATGACTATGAAACCATAAAATATGAGATGGAAGATAAACATAGCTATGAAACAGATTTGTTGTGCTGAGAAGCCAAAATGAAAAGCCAATGAGCATGAGATGATGGGATGATAAGGGAGTAGTACAGTCCATCTAAAAAGCAAAAAAGATAAGGAGTTCACCAAGGATACAAAATAAATAAGAAAACTTGAATTTCTGAGATCACTAGCCAAAAACATGTGCAAAGTGACTAGAAGATCAAATATGCTAACTCAATACCTCCAAAGTAAAATAAATAAGTAAATTAACAGATAGATCAAACCACCAAAATCAATACATACTCTGTTTCACTGTCTATGAAGCTGACTACTGACAAGATAAAGACAGGTGTGACTGATCAGTAAAGCCCTACCCTGGGAGCAGGATGAGAGATGGGCCAGAAGGATGTGAACTGGGACTGATCACAGCTGTTGCAAAAAAGCTGGCTTGATCTCAGCACCAAGAGGACCTAAGGGTGGGTTTTGCTTTAGATAAACTATAAATAGCTGAGAGAATCAGGTGGTGATGTATTTCTCCCTGAGTTCAGTAGGAGTGTGACTGGCTCCCAGAGTCAGCCAGGCCAGTATGGGTACTTGTACACACAGCCCAGCCCCATTGGTATTGGGATTGAGCTGTGTGCCCTGCAATTGCTCTTCTGCTTCAAAACTCTCCAGAAGATTTCTAGCTTAGAAAGTGTCTCAAAACATAAAACCCTTAAGAAAAGGTTGAGTAGACAGAGCTCCAAGTAAACACAATTAAAGGCTGATGGTGTTTTGTGCAGCGTGGACACAGGTCACCACCCAGTAATTTTGATTAGCCAGCATGCACTCTTGTAGGGAGCTGGGGAATGGATAGCATCCTCAGCTTTTTCCACAAGACAACATACTTTGCCATTTTTGACCCCAGAATCTGTGTCCTTTAGTCTCTTCCATTTTTTACAGGGTGAAAGGAAGCATTCTGCARGTGTTAACATTCTGGCCTAATGCTGACTGATCACAGCCAAGAACTGGGCTCAATGACACAGGTCATCCCTTCCTACGTCCCATATCCTGTGGAAGGAATAACACATTTTCTTTAATTTTTTGTTCCATTTGCATTTTTGGGTTGTTTAGTTTATATTGTTATTGTTGGTTTCTTTTGGTTTGGTTGGTTCTGGTTTTGGTTTKGTTTTTTTGGTTTGGTTTTTTTTATAAATGAACAGCCAATAATAAATTAATAAAATAATTTATTATGGAATTGCGAGACAAAAATAGCAGAATGCCACTGACAAAAGGCAGTGCCGAATCCAGGATCCAGGTGACTTGCAGACTTGGCTTCTATCGCACTGTACCCCCCCATAGTTTACAAAGTCAGCTTCAGCGAAGCCAGTTTTCATACAGTTTTCTGGATGGACTTCAAGTTGCAACACTCCTTGCCTTTTCCATCTCCTTCTGCATATTCATGTCGCCTTCTTTCGGCATAGTTGGTCGGCTGAATAGCTTTCTGGGCAGTGATGTAGACTTGATTAAGTTTCCAAGGACTTGGTATTCTGATGCAGTGTCCAATGACACCAATAAGGCCTTATCAGTGTTAAGTGTTGCTAAGTGTCCAGTTGTTCTCGCCATCACCTTCAGTAGATATCCATCTCTTCCTCTGATCCACCCATCCTTTCTATTGCAAATCTGCACCTCCGCCTTTATTGGCAGAGGTGATACAATCTCTGCATACCAATTCCAAGCACATATGATTTTATACCAATTAATACAATGAAAAGATCACAAATTATTTCAGGTCATATATTACAATTTTTAACCAGATGGAGGAGTATTTTTGTATTCTCTAAACCAGAGGGTTCTTCCAGCATTCAGCTCTCCCACTAAGTGGAACAATTTTTAAAGCATCCAAGAAACATTAGTTCCTACAGTGTTGTGACTGGAATCAAGATTAAGTCTACCCTCATTTTTTTTATTTTTATCTATGTACCTGCCTGGGCTTTACAGAGAACTCCCTGGATCTTCAGTTACCAGCCCTTGTCCTTCCATGGAGGTCTGTTCTCTTGTGCAATTTGCATTTGTAAAAGAGGATGCTCTTCACACATTCTCATTGACATTCTGATGACAAGTCTGCATCCACGTCTTGGTTTGAATGACAAGTGTCTGCTAGGGAGGGACAAGGGCCTCTCTTGGAATGGAGAACTCAAACCCCCTTTCCCCAAATTACTCCAACCTAGAAAATTAAAGAGGTCTCAGACAGAGGGATGGGTACAGGAATAACACAGTTCTCCACCAGCACGTACAACAAGACAACAACAGCAACTACAGCACYAATAACAAACAGAACCAGGAACCTCGAGGGGAATTTGCTCCACAAAGCCTGGGGCAGTCTGATCTCGGTGGCCCTGCAGGGCTCTGAGAGCACCAAATTGGAACAGTGGAAAGTCCCAGGGTGGTGGATGTGATCTATCAGAAGTTCCCTGGTGGTGGCTGGAATGGCAGCAGGGATGTCGTGGCAGGACAGGGGGTGTGAGGTCACAGCATAGCCAAAAGCCTCAAAGCAGGGCTGGAGAAGCGGTGGCAGCAGGACAGGCAGGGCCGGACCCACTCCCGGAGGAGGAGGTGGTGAGCTCAGAATTCCTGGGCACACAAGCAGATTTGATACATTTCACAGGACTGGAATTGGGTGGTGACTGTGAATTCCTTCCACAGCAAGCAAACATCCTCGGGATCCACTCTCCCAAATGCCAAGAGCAGGAGAGAGCGTAGCTGCTCCCAGCCCTCGTCCTTTACTGACCCCAAAAACTCACTTTATCTCCCCCCTCTGAGGGAAACTCCCCGAAACAAAACACTGCTCTCTTGACTTTTGGCCGTCTCTTTGTTTTGGTCAAGCACCCACAAGTACCCAGCAGTTAGTCTCTTAGCAACCTGTGGGTAAAAATTCTGTAAGCAAATAAAGGAAACAAATCTAATCCCCAACAATCCCTTATAACAGCACTCTAAAATATGATGAAATTATGCCAAGGCAGATTCACAAAGCCCTTTAGGAGAAACCTTAATGCCAGTAAAATTAGTAACAAACACTCCACAGTTTATCTTCTGTTATATTACACCAACAGGATATTTAAAAGTTGTACCTACCTAAACTGTTATTGCTACTAGTTGGCCAGGAATCTACTCTACCCCTTAATTTTTTCTTTTTACAATACTCATCCAATTTCACAGAAAGCTCTACTTCCACCTTGATTTCCTGTACCGGTTCCATGCAGCACTGACTGAAATCCTGGAAGGAATGTTTTCCATTTTCATCTGCTTCCAGCTGGTGCATGATCTCTGCAAAAGATGCCTCCATATTAAGCTGGCTGCACACCATCAGCAAGTCATTCCTGAAAATATTTTTAGAGGGAAAATGGGGGCAGAGGAAGATTGGAAAAGTGGGAATAGAGAAAATAAAAAAGCAACAACTTAGTTTAGAAGAAAAGGAATACTAGCTCTTTCTAATCTGAATGTGCATTAATGCACAGGCATTTAAAAACAATAAGCCAGCTACTGAAGGAAAAAAAAACTTGAAACGATTTCTCCAACATCTGAATGATGACAGGTGTATATTTATCAAATGACAAATAATCACATTCTAAATAAAATGAGGGCAAACCAATTCAGCCAGATCTGAAGCAACAGGTGCTCTACACTATCAAAATCTTCTGGATGCCCCATTCTCTCTGATTAGAGAGAGATTYTTTTTAAGTTACCATTACTTTGCTACTCTCACACTCCACTGCTTCTTTCCTGCCATCCTTTTCTTAAACACTTTTTGAACTGGATTGCAYAACATTACCATACCAATTTATACCATAAACAGCATGAGTGTGTTTCTATGGCTTCTTTTAAGAAGCTTAAAAGCATATTGCTTATTTCTGTGTTGCACAAAATCTTTCTGTAGAAGGAAGGCAAATAAATGTGTAATATTACTATTATGTGAATTATTAGCAGATTTAGTATTTTTACTATTATTATTTCATTACTAGTATCAGGACATAATTTAGAATGTTTCTAGGAGAACACGATACATTTACATATTCAAAGTTCTTGCATGAACAGTTTCACTGAAGCCGTACATTGGGTGGAGCTCTGTAAATCTCTTTTGTGCAAGAATTCCAGAGCTGCAGAAACAGAATTCTTGTCAGAGTTGTTTACAATAAAATTAGATAATAATGATCATACTTATAAATGTAACAGTAATGATGATGATAATTATGATAACAACAATAATTATGACAATAATAATAATAATACCATGTAGTTTAAAAACAAAAAAATAAACAAAATCCCAATAAAAGTAACAGAAAGAAACCAAATCTCTGTATATGACTAGAAACAACTTTATTACAGAAGAACTAATCACATAGGCCAAATAGAAGCTATTACTTGCAGTTCAATTTTTGCTCAGTTTTGCTCTTAAGTTTAAATCTGATCAACTAATAAATAATCTCCATGACTCAGTACTTTTTTTTAAAATTAAAACAATACAAATACAATCTCACAAGGGTGTTGCAAAGAAAATTAAGGATGAGAGCGCATTTAAAGTTTTACATGGGGAGCAACAGATACAATTCAGCTATGTCTGTATCTGTTCTCTTGGAACAGATACAGACATAGCATCAGATTGAGGGACTCTGCAGAGGTGTGTTAATTTTGAAATGAGCACCAGGAGAAGCAGTGTGGGGTGATTTTGCCATGAGATTCCAGGACACGGGTCTGTTGCCCTGGCTTCAGAAGAATTAATCTGCTCTACTGGGGCAGGAGGAGGCTGTGGCACTGGTAGCACACCTTAAACAGCCCAATGTAAGGTAACTGACAACTGTAAAGCTTCTATTTCACTACAGCCCACAGGGACATATCCAAACTCAGTTCTGGTTCCCTACAGTCTAAAGATGTTACACAAATACAAACTTTATTTTTATAAAGGAATCCTGGCAAAATTATTGCACTACATTTTCATCTGGTAAAAAGGTATCATCATTTTGCCAGGAAACACTTTATCTTTGTTTATGCCACTTGCAGTCTAGGTGCACAAACACCTTTGAAGATGGAAGTCAAAATTATAAATGCAGCCAAGTTTCCTAGGGGCAAATAGAGTAAATAAACACACAGTGTAAGAAAACTTGTTCCATGCAGTTGTGTCATGAGTCACTTTGTTGGGGGTTAGATTTGATTTGTTTTGTTTTGTTTTGCCTTTTGGAATTTTTTCCCTCAAGGACTTCTTTCCCACTAAGGACTGAGTGCTTGTTGGTACTTAACAAAAGACAAAAGAAACCAGGGAAGGGACGACCAAAGGGATGGGGAGCTGGGGAGTGGGCACTCTTCCGCTTGGCACTCCAGAGAGAGGATGCCCAGGCTGTTGGCCTGCTGCGAGAGGAGTTTCACTGTCACCACTGACTCAATTCCTGGGAAAACCTACCACCATCTGCTCATGTGCCTGGGGATTTCTGAGCTCTCCTCCTGCCCTGCTGGAGTGGGCCCGACCCTGTCCTGTCGTCGCTAACCTCACACCCCTGTCCTGCCGGGACATCTCTGCTGCTCCAGCCACCACTGCGGAACTGCCCATCTACCTCATCACCAGCCTGGGATCTCCCACCATTACAGCTTAGTGCCTCAGAGCCACTGGGATGAGACTGCCCTGGGCTTTGTGGTCCCTCGAGGTTCTCGGTTCTGTCTTATTACTAATGCTGTACCTTTTTCTTTGTTTGTTTGTTTGCTTTGTTTTATACATATATATATTAGTAAAAAAMCCTCTGTTATTCCCATTCCCACATCTTTTTGCCTGAAAGCCCCTTAATTTCAAATTTATAATAATTTGGAGGGAGGGGGTTTGCATTCTCCATTGCAAGGAGAGAGCTCCAGCTTTCCCTAGCAGATACCTGTCTTTCAAACCAAGACACACTTCTAGATCAATACCGTAGTAAACAGTAATCTATTTGAAGCATAAGTTTTAAAAGGACTAATTTAAAAGGACTGACTAGTGGAGCMCTCAGAGACAATAATGTTATGAATGAAACGTATAAAATGTAATAATAAATAAATAAATAAAKAAATAATAAGCAATAAGTAATAAATTAAAAAATAATTTATTATGAAACAACATGACAAAATACCAGGATGCCACAAACAAAAGTCAGAGCCGAGCCCAGGATTGGTGCTGGGTGAACCACAGGTACGGCTTCTATCACACTGTGCCCCCCCCAGTTCACAAGGTCTGCTCGGCGAAGCCAGTTTTAATAGAGTTTTTCTGCCTGAAGGCTGTATCACAGCAGTCTTTTCTGTCTCCAGCTTCCACTGCATATTAATTTTGTCATCTTTTCAGAGCCACTGGTCTGCTGAATAGTTTTCTGGACAGAGATAGGCTCTTGATGAGATTTCTGAGAACTTGTATTCAAGTGTTAAAGTCTCATATTCCTAGCATTGGTGTTAATTGCCCCAGAAACTTGTCCCCATTGCCGGTTCCATATCCATCTATCTTGCGAGTCCACCCATCTTTCTGTTGCAAATTCCTATCTCYGGCTTTACTGGCAAAGGTGATATAATGTTTGGATGTGCATTCCGAACCCTCTGAGGTTTTATTCCCATTGAGTACAGCAAGAGAGGCTTGGGTTATTTTGATCATATATTGTATCTTTTAGTACAGCAAGGAAAACATTAAATATTCCCAGACATATATTACAATAAGAAGTTGCTGATCTAAAAGAGGTGTAGCAATGTATTTGCATGAGTTAAGCCATTTTCTGTACCATCCAAACTCCCTGTGATGTTATCTGAACACCTGCAGTTTTGTTACTCAAGCCTCAGGAATTCCTCAAGGCTGCTGAGAGAAAAACAGGGCTAAAATAAGACTGAGAGGCTTGGGAAACTGACCATTGAGAATGCAAACTTCAGATAGAAGTGGGCTCGGCATGGGAATGAATTCTGGCCAATTAGGTGCCCTAAGGGGTGCGTGCCGGCCTCATGGACAGGCTGAGGATCCAATCAAATAATGTGTGTGTGTGTCTATGCTATGCAAAAATCTATAATTGTTGCTTACTGTAAACAATAAATGGCTTCTACGAAACCATATTGGTTCGGTGTACAGAGGTCTGTTTTCTCCTGCAAAGAGGTACTAAAACCACTCCAGATCACTTTTGTTCTTGGTAGGAAGGTGTTTAGTTTAGATTCCTGGTGCAGCCACCAATCTCCAGAGCAGCTCTGGACCTGCTGCTTCATTTGCGCTGACTCTTCCAGGAAGTCAAGCTCCAGACTGCTTAAACCACAGAACCACATCAGTTCTCCAGCTTTGCCTTTTCCATGACCAACTGCAGGCAAACAATCCTGGCAGCAATACCGAAACTGTGCTCATCTGCAGTCAGAAATCTTCCAAAAAGCTCACAGAGTGACCTTCTGTTCTGAATAAACTGCTGACAGAGTTTTAGATGGGGAAAGAAATTGTAAGGTAAGAGGCTCTGAGCATCACAAGGCAGACTGCATCAAAATGCTTATTTCTTAATCTGGATGAATAGAAGAAATGTACAATAATTCCAAAATAATCTAAAATACCAAGAAAGCGGGAACCACAATGAGTGTTTATCACAGAAGCCCTCTATGACACTATGATCTTTGGCAAAAAAAAGCATCTCGAGGTTAGCACCCAACTACCTGAAACTGCCTGAAAGTTATTGCTAGGAAAAAAGGCCTGCAGTTCTCATCTCAGTTTAATAAACTGCATTCATGACCATCACTGCTATTCATACATGAATCAACTGCTAAATTGATGTGCAAGTAATTTTTACATGCTCTCTGAAGACAACACTTCAGAAGGTTACCGGACAGTGGTAACCAGAAGGYTAAAAGACAATGTCCACTGCTGTCTACAAAACATGAATAAAAACAATGTCCTCACCTACAACGGGGTGCTGGATGGAGAATTTATGTAGTTTTGTAGTCCACCCAAGGCCTAATAGATGTCTTGACTTTACAGAAGAGAACTGTTCAAGAAGTTCACTAGCAGATAGAACAGTCTGGTAGACTAGGAAAGATGACAACATCCACAGCAGTTCTTAGTATGCTTTCTGGAAGAAATAATTTCTAGACCCAGCAGCAACCACAAAAAAGGAATTTCTGTCCATCTGATGGATTTAGACTCAGGAACAGATTTCATTACCTTTGTCATAATCTAAACAATTACATCTTCACAGACCTTTTCACACAGAAATACTTTAAGAGGTTATTTTTGCTTTCCAAATTCCTCATAATTATCAATTTTGATGGTTCAGCAATAGAGAAGCTATTACTTTATCAGGTACGGATCATCCTGATAAGACTAAGTCAGCATTTCCACATTATCTTTTAAAGGAAGTGGTAAGGCAAGACTGAAGTTACAGCTTCTGAAGGAATAATGAGGACAGCTTCAGAACAGCTGGAATTTTCCACCTGCTGCTACCTGGATGTCCTTATAAAAGGGCAAAGAATGAAGAACCACAAGTTTCCTGCAACAATACATCTGCCTGAAAGTTATTGCCAGGAAAAAAGGCCTGCAGTTCTCATCTCAGTTTAATAAAATGCACTCATGACCATCACTGCTATTCATACATGAATCAACTGATAAATTGATGTGTAAGTATTTTTTACATATATATTTGGAATACTCGCTGCACTGCTAAACAAAATGCATTTTGTTTCAAGAGTATTTTCTTTGGGTTTACTTCCTAGTGCCTGATTATGTAGTAGCATTAATCCATCCTTTTAAAATGGAAGTGTAAGATATCCAGTAACACTAATTTTGTTCATTTTTAATGTTCTGTTTCCTTATGGCTGTCCCAATGCTCCCTATTTTCTGTGTATCCAGGCAATAGTTGTAAATGAGCCATTTTCAGTGAGGCTGATGTGTTTGGCAAGGCATGAATAATGAGAGGCAGGTTGGAATAGAGAACAAGCACATCAGCTGGACACACTTGTTAAAATGCTGAGCAGCAATACTGTTGATACTGGGATCTCAAAACTCACACTGAAGCTTCAGTTTTAGCATCTTATTGTGATCAGGAAGGGAATTCATGCAGATGGGCTTTTTCACACTACATGAAAACTTAGGAAGACATAAGGGCATTAACTGACATTTGATAGTTTTATAGGTCTCTTTTTTCTCTATTAGTCCCCAAATATGAAGGAATTAAAGCAAAGTGAAAAGTTGAAAGAA
>CADDXX010000397.1:389719-435809 GCA_902810485.1 Alauda arvensis
GGGGATATTTATTCCATAACCACTGAGTTCTGTACAGTGGAAATTTATATGGCACTACATGGGATCTTGCACATTTGTCTGATTATAAGCACAAGAGACAAATTGTATAATTCAGCAGACAAACTCTTAAATAGAGGAAGACAGACAATTAAGTCCTACAGTGTAGAAAACATACCAGACTCAAAAGTGTCATCACTCATGGATGGGTGTCTAAGCTGCTTTTTAAGAATGCCACAAATTCCACATGTGCCCTGTCTTAGCACTTCACTGTTCTCTTCTGCAAGTTTCCTAATTTCAATTTTCCCAGATACAATTCAGATTGCTACTTCAAAATAGAAGTTAGCACTCTCTTTTCTGCCATCACAGTTGGTAAGAAAAACAGTCTTTACATATTTAAAGCCCATAATCAGATGTTCCACCTTTTCTGAGTAAAGAATCACATTTTTTTGTATCTCTAATCATCTTCCATAAGCTCCTCTTGTCTTTCTCTAAATGATCTACCAACTGAATGGATGACAGCACACAGAACTAGACACCAGCTTAAAGCATAAACTAAAGTAAAAAAAGAGACTAGAAAGTAAGAAGTCCTGTTACACAACAGCACAATTCTCATAATTCAACTTGAGAACCACTACAAATCTCATAAAGTTTTGCATCAAGTACACATTCTGATGTGTACCAGTAGCAAATGTGCTATTGTCTTCTTATCCCTACTTAATGTCATTTGATTTTTTTCAAGCAATAACTTCATCTGTCAGCACCAATTGTGACTTTTATCCCACAGCAAGTCTCCAATTTTCCTTGGCTTGATGCCATCTCAGATTTAAGAAAGTTTACCCATCATCGTGTCATCATTAATCCTTATTAATGCTGATCCAGCCATCCTTCTGACTTCAATTTGATACAGTATTTTATTTGTCAAATAAAGCACAGGTGTTTAATGAGCTCCAAGTATAGCTCAGRGAAAAAAAATCCAAACTAAAGTCTCTCTTAGTCCAGTTCCTTGGCTTGCCTACAAGTATCATAAAACAACATCAGAAGCCTTAAAATAGACAAGACAAAGGGCATCTCTTGTTTCACTCCCACAAACTACTGACACTAGATCTAGATTATATCAGTTTGACCTAACTTTTCTTAACAAATCCATATTCAGCAAGCTGTCTGTTGACTGACCTCCATCACAACACACTTTTAAAGAAAAGCAGCATATTCTATCTTTCCCCATTTTCTGTTACTTCTATCTATTAGAAGAGCTCAGGGAAAAAGAATGTAAAATAATTCAGAGGTTGTGTTTAGAATTATTACATCAAAATCTCCAAGTACRACTAATTAAAACAAATCCAAGCACTCTTCAGTTCTTTCTTCCCTCTCCCATCTAAGGTATTTGTTACCAGTCCTATTTGCATGAACAATCTCACTACATGTGTTACTTGCAATGTAAAAAGCAAAACAAAGCAAAGCAAAAATCTCACACTTCTTAGTGTCGTCAGCAGCTCACTGACTTCCTCTCGTGAATACTCTTTCTCAGGTTTTTCTGTGACTTTTTCTAAACGGTTTCAATGTTGTGGAACAATTTTACACTTGAAATTCCCTGCTAGTTTCAATTTCTGTACGTACCAGTGCCTGTTCACAACTAAATTGTAATGATCCAGATCCACAACACTGGATAATAAGGAAAAAGAGAGGGTTAACAATCAGCCAGCCCCAAAACCCTATATGCCTTATTCATAATTCAATCATCTGAGCTTCTACATCACAGCTCTGTCCTGCCTTGGCTGCCTCTCACAATACAATTCCAAGCATGCAGCCTACACCACCACTTCTTCCTCTGGGGAAGCAGGAGACAGTTCTCTTCCCACCTCACAGTGTGTCTGTGTGTGTCTCTCCCCACTTCATGTTAGATATGGACAAGACAGCCAGCCTGTGGCATGTACTTCTCAGAACAGAAATGTATTTTACAGATGACACAACAAATGCATATTCTACTCACTAGAAATAGCGTAGACTTTGTGCTCTGATCACCTGCTCTTGTACTAAGAGCACAAACTRCGTCTCTCAAACTGTGAGGAGAGGGTGTCCCATTTTTGACTTAGGGTCTCATCTCTGGAGACTGAACTGTTGCAGGCAAACAAAGGTCAATATGTGAATAGAGAAGCAGAGTTTGCCAACAGAATCTCTGTCATTCACGCTGTTATAAATGAAACGTATAAACCGCCCAGTAATAAATCAATAAAATAATCTATTACGAAATAGAGCGACAAAAGGCTGGGAAGCCACAAACAAAAGACAGAGCTGAGCCCGGGATCGATGCTGGGTGAACCGCAGGTACAGCCTCTATCACACTGTAAACCCCGCCCCCCCCCCCCCCCCCCCCCCCCCCCCCCCCCCGCCCAGTTCACAAGGTCTGCTTGGCGCAGCCAGGTTTTATACAGTTTTTCTGCCCAGAGGCCACATTGCAACAGTCTTTTCAGTTTCCAACCTCCATTGCATACTCATGTTGTCTTCTTTTCAGCGTTGCTGGTCTGCTGAATAGTTTTCCGGACCGAGATGGGTCCCTAATGAGATTTCCGAGGGTTCGCATTCAAGCCTTATCCTTAGCATCAGTGTTAATGGCCTTGGGAACTGGTCCCATCACCGGTCTGATATCCATCTATCTTGCGAGTCCACCCATCTTTCTGTTGCAAAATCCTGTCTCTGGCTTTACTGGCAGCGATGATGCAATCTTTGGATGTGCATTCCAGCATCCTCCCAGATTTTATTTTAATTGATTACAGCAGGAGAAACTTAGGTTATGTCCAACATATATTGTATCTTTTAATACAGCAATAAAAACATGAATTATTCCCGGACATACATTAGAACACTTTCTTTTGTGCTGTTCACTGGTTTCAAATATACTGCTAATACACAGTAACAATTCAACCTACAGACTCTTACACATAGTTAGGAGCTATCAGGAGCACAGTTTTCATTCAGAGATGCTCTTGTCTCTGCTACCTGACTTATCCTCAAAAATTACCTAAGGGATTTCATCAAATAACCACTAATACTATATAAATACTGRTTTTTTCCCTATTAAATACAAAAAAGTATTACTGCAGAAAACCTCTCAGAAGAAAGGAGACATTGAATGTTATTATTACAATTATGCATTATGGTGATGTTAATTAACACAGGTCAATGAATACAAAAGTCACTGCATCAGGATATGGAGGATAGGATAGAGAGTACAATGGAACTGATAAAGTAGCTTGATGTCTTAGGCCTGATTGAGCAAAAACTATGGGAGAGACAGAAACAGATAACTGATCCCTGGGGTAGAAGTGACCAAGAAACACTTGTAAAACTTTGTAATGATTACCAAGTAACTGATGTAATAAAGAATATATAACCAATGAGAAATTGTTACCAAAAATAGAATGCCATGTAAGTGCCATACAAGAAAAACCCTATATAAATCCTTGTACGCTCAATACATTTGGCTTCTGATCAGAACTTGGAATGTCCCCGTCTCTCAACTGCAGGTACTAGGATAAATTCCACATATGGACTATTTATTCTAAATGATGCAAGTGAACATTCACAGTAAAAATATGGATTTGAAAAGTGATATATTCACAGCACAACTTTTTCTTCAGATGCCATTTGAAGCCCATCCTTTGAACAACACTCAGTTAGGCACAACACAAGCCTTGTTAATGCCTTGTTAATACCAGCTGAGATACCAGAGTCTCAGTAAAATCTCAGTTGTCCTTTTACACTTCCGAATATGAATTAACTTTATGTGGGATTTCTTAGTTCAGATCATTTTGAGTGAAGCATGTTTAAAAATCAAGTGGACATAACCAGAGGGATCACAGCTAACCCCCAAGCTCATTTCTTACCTCCCTCCACCATCTTGTGCAAACATTAGAAGTCACACAGCCAGATAAAAAGTCAGAACTATGAACTGGCCATGCCACAAAGAAATATTTCTTATGAGCTAGTGAACAGCCAAGGCAATTCTTTGAACAAATTCTAGTACAGATAGAGTGAAACYTCAGGACCAGGCACAACAGAATATCATCTGGCAGAACAGACTGACTTTAAAAAATCATGAAACCCTCCACTAGCTATTCACAATTCATTGTGTAAGGAGTGACAGTACACAGTTTAGGGGTATATATAGCTATAGAAAAGCCAGGTGCCCAAGTATTTTGTGAGGTTCCTTACTCCCAGTCAAAACATGTAGGACCTGTTGCTTCAATCAATGTCAGGTAACCTCTAGCCTACCCCATCAATTAGAGGATTTAAAACCAATTGTAGAATCTATCCACAACTACCAGCAAAATACTTGCATGTGGTGCCTGCAAACAATACCTAAAAATAAACACAAGGAGTTAATTGTAAGGACTCTTCTCTCATTCAAGTGCCTCCCAACACAGTCAACCCATCAATGAATTTCAAATTATAGGTTTTGGCAAATTAATTCTAAAAACATACAGAAACTTGTTCTCTAGGAACACAAGTTAACCAACAGTGATTAAGGAGGATGCCAACTCCCTTGTTTGCTATAAATGGAAGATGCAATAGCACATGAGCTAAATAAAACCAAGTATTTAACGTAGGCTCAGTCATACTGCTAGAACAGCCACCAGTGGTTCCTTTGTTATAAACCTAGGGCTATGGAGTTGCTAGTAAGACCAAGCAGCAAATCATCTTATGAGGACTCGAGCTCCCTATCACTCCTGGAAAGAAAGTACCAGAGCAATTTATCTGCTCTTGCACTTCCTTCTGCTATGAATACTGGAAGTGAAGAGTGTGCCCTGATGTGAGAAACAAAATATTGATTAGTTCTGAGTTGCAAAATTGTATAAAGACATGAAAGCCAATGATATAAGATATCATGGCTAACATCCTTCAAAATTGAACTATCTTATTGTAGTAGTGCAGCTTTGAACCAAGCAGGTATTTTCCACATAGGGAAAAAGAATTTCACTTTTACCTTAAAACTTAAAATGAAAAAGCCCTAGAAGTTTCTTTGCTCTTCTGGAAGCCATTGGCTTAATGCCAGGACAGAAACACTGATAGGTCTATTAACCTGTCCCTCAGAAATGYAGCCAGTCTTTATTGGGCAGTTTGCCAAAAAACCCACTTAAATCATTCTGTATTTAAAGCAGAGCACAGAACTTCTCGGTGCTTCTTGGGATGTAGCAATGCTTGCATGTACCTGTGCTTGGGTTCTAATTTGTTCCTTTATTGTTTTTTATTTTATGAGTTTATCCAACATTTTGCTTTACAAAACATACCCAAGGAGCCATCTCGCAAATTATTTTTAAGCCAATTCTGTGAGGTGCAGGCACCCTCAGAGAGAGTTGATACATTTTCATGGGGCATATTATGCTCTGGCCATGTGCAAGACTGTATCACTCTATTCTTTTAACAATCTTAGCAACACAAACTGAATCTGTAATTAAATTAAAAGGTTCTGAAAAGAGCTGAAAAGCCCTGACTACTGCGGCCAACTCAGTGATCTGGGGCGAGCCCACTACTGTTTGGATATCTGATTCCCACATTTTGGTGGTTTGATTTTGCCAAACTACTACTGCTTTATGTGTTTTTTCCCAACACATCAGTGATGGAAGTTATATCATGCAAAGGCATTTTACCCAGCATAGGTTTTTCTCTGACACTTATTTTGCTTGCAACAGTTTGTGGCCTGGACAGTGAATAGAACAAATAGCTGGATAATTTAACAATGCATTCTGCAAATCCTCTGAATTTTGCAAATCCCAATCAAGGTAATCTGTTTTCAAAGGTAAGTAGATAATAACAAAGGCTTGGCCTGCCATAGTCAGCCATCTAGCTCTAATTATAATTTGAGCTGTCATCTCCATAATTGTAAAAACTGTTTTTTGAGACCTGTAAGGAAGAAAAACCCACTCTGTTATTAACAAAGGATCTTTCTCAGACGAGTCCCACTGGAATATGAGACCATAAAGTTGCATTTTTCTCCTAACACTGCGAGAAAAAAGGGCTTTTCTGGAGCACAACAATGCACTTGTTTTTTTTGAAGAGCTTCAGTGACCTTTTCAAGGGCTTTTTGAGCTTCAAATTACAAAGTTCTAGGAGATTTGAAGTCACAGTCTCTTCCTAATGAGTCAAAAATTAGAGCAAGTTCATAATTTTTAATTCCTAAAACAGATCTGACCCAATTGATTTCTCCTATAAGCTGTTGTAAATCTTGCAAGTTGTTGACATTGGTTTGGGGTTGCATTTTCTGTGGTTTGATTGTTTGTTCTGTCATCCTCCATCCTAAATATTTCCAGGGTGAGATTTCTTGTATTTTTGATGTTGAAATTTCCAGTCCAGCATTTTGAATTTAAGTGATGACGCTGTCTCTAATCTGTTCCATTTCCTTTTGAGTTGGTGCTGCAATGAGCAAGTCATCCATGTAATGTAAAATTCTTGGCCGTGGGTGTTTTTGTCAGGCTGGAGACAAATCCCTTGCCACGAAATATTGACAAATAGTGGCTGAGTTCTTCATTCCTTGTGGCAAAATGGTCCAGTGGTACCGTTGCAGCAGTTCCACCCTGTTGCTGGCTGGAACTGAGAAGGCAAATCAAGGAGCATCCTCTGGATGCAGTGGAATGTTGAAAAAACAATTTTTTAAGTCGATGACAATAAGAGGCCAGTCTCTTGGAATCACTGAAAGAGAAGGAAGTTCACATTGCAAACGCCCCACGTCTTCTATTATTCCACTGATCTTCCTCAGATCATGGAGCAATCTCTGGGAATGAGAAGTCTTCTTATGAATGACAAAAAACAGGGAATTCTGCTTATAGGTTTGATGTGGCCTTTTTGTAGTTGTTTACTTACTAAATTTCTAAGAGCATTCAATTTTTTTTGTTCAAGAGGCCACTGATGTATCCAAATAGGCTGAGTGGTTTTTGATGATAACTTCAGAGTGGCAGGCGTAGCTGCAGTTTCCATCAAAAACCCACTTCTATCTTCGCTCACCACTGGGACAACACATCTGTCCCCCATACTGCAATGGGCTTCTACACCACGAAGGGATGGCTGGTTGCTGTGTTTCCATCTGACTTTCAAGGTGCGTCAGATGGCATTACAGCTCTGGCCATTCACTGCCAACACATTTTATCCAAAAGACATTAGGCACAGGGCTAAAACTCTCAAAAAGCATTTCTTGGTATACAGCTTGCTTATTTATATTTATTGGTAATGCAATATCAATAGATGTTGGTGGTTTTCACTGAATTATCATTGGAGCATTGTAAGCAAGAGCTAAAATCATCAGCTCCTCATTACAATTTGCTGAGACAACATCTGGAAAAACTGAAAGTCCAAGAATTTTATTACTGTCCTTGCCTAAAATTATGTTCTAGATTGCAATGTAAGATCTTTCTAGAAACAGGAGGTTTGCAATTGTCTTGTGTTCCTGGGATATCATTGATTAGTTTCCCTGTTTTTCCACTGAAAACACAGCTACATAAACACAAAACTGACAAGCAATGAGTTAGTAGATCCGGGATAGTTTATCTCAGATCAGGCTTCTTCTAACCATCCTCTAATTTTAACTGATTTCAGCAAAACTCCTCTATTCATTTCAGCCGTAACAGCAAATCTATTGTTAACTACAATTTTAATTTCTTTAAGAATCTTTACTCCTTTAAAATTAGTGTCTCAAATTAAATCTTTGAAGATATCCAGTTCATGCCATAAAATATCTTGATCTTCCTTGTTGCTGACAGGGATTAATGAATATATAAATTCAGCAAAGTTATTAGACTAGTTGCACAGTGCCTTTTATGATAGGAGAGGCTACAAAAATGGGGTAGTGGCAATCACCCAGATAGAGCCCACATCAGCAGCCAAAGGTCTGGGGAACTATCAGTGTATACAGTAGTGTGCAATAAAGGAAGAGATGCCCATTTTCACTGCAGTTAATTTATTAAATAAATATCTCTCAATATAATTTTGCATCAGTCTTACTTCCCTAAGTGTGTGTAAACTTGATGGGATCATTAATAATCACAACAGCCAACAGCTGTCTGGTTACAAATTTAATATAATGCTTAAAAAAACCCTACACACTGGGATTTTTTTTTTTTGGTAATCAAGGTACTGAAAAGAGAAATGAATATTGTGCCTGTTCATTAACTTGATCTTGAAGGGTAGGCTCACCAGTGATCCTTGCATGGTATTTCAACAGCTAATAAGTCTTACAACAYTTAAAAATCTTTAAAAATCCCAAACAAACAAAAACCAGAAAGACTAACTATTTTGAAGCTAAATCTGTCATAATCTAACACAGTACATAACAGATAATACTGTTTCACCAACTCCCACTGCAGTTCTTTTTCTCTTAGAACTGGCATCTTCTGTGGAACATAGGAGTGTTTATGAGGGAGAAAATATTCTGCAAACTGAAATGTCAGCAAAAGTGCCTCTAGGGAGGATAAAATAAGAATACCTAATTGTATTTAAACATGCAGATGAATTTTTGCATAAAACTGTGCTGCCTCTTAATTCTTCCTAAAAAAATACATAGGCATTTGGATTTATGTTAATAGCAGGAAATAATTCTTATTCCAGGGACTATTTGTTTTGAGCAAACATTAGCCAGAAGGTATTTCTGAGGGCAATCAAGAATTTTTAAAGACTTAAGAAAATCCACAGCTAGTCATTTTTATTAAGAGAATACATATAAACAATAAAGCCTCCATGTCTAATAGCTTGGGTAAGCACAATTCTGCTTGAATGCTGCTATCAGGAGCAAAGACTTTTCAGTTATTTGCAGAAAAGAAAAGGTAGTTCTACAAATGTGTACATTTTAAAGTCAAATCTAGAAGGAAAAATATTTATTGCTTGTAGCACAACAGTGTTCCATTTTTTTGTATATAAGCAGAAATAATATAGAAATTCTAATGCACCTTCTGCCTTTAATTCATGGGGAGGGGTATCTAATGATAGCAGTGACAGTGAGATGGAGGACGAAACAACTGCTAATCAGGCACTACTGAAGCTGGATAATGGATCCATCTCAAACGGGACTCTGAAATAAGTAAAAATCATTGCTGGGTTTGTGTGAAGTAGGAGAATTGTTAAAAGATATAAAAAGGTTTTTGTAACATTTGAGTAGCCAAGAATTTTCTCAGAGAATGCAATGGTCTGTTTGAGTCTCAAACTATGTACTCCGATGTCCTAGGCTGCAATGCAAGATCTGCCCAAAGTATTCTATCACCATCTTCATGAACTGTTGAAACCAGGTGAGGCAGTGTTTTCTTTGCCTCCTGCCTCCGGACTATCTTCTCTTAATGGGCCATCAATGCACTGCCCAATGACTCACAGGTAACTCCCTTCAGGATCTATCTCTGCTTAATGGGCAATCAAGGACCCATTGTATGACTCATAGAATGACATCAGCCCATTGTGAGATGCTCTGCCCAGGGGGGAGGAGCCAAGCATTCCCACSTGGATATAATCAGGGGTTTGGGACAGCACAAGCCCTTACAGATTGGATTCCCAGAGGACAAGAGATCTTTCTATGSGATCACTGCTTCAACAAGRCCRCTTMATCTGGACTGCTACCAYCACCSTAAYGAACAGGGTGTCAGGTTGTATTCTGACTCTGTCAAGGGTCTTTTCTTTTTTGCCTTTTACTATTGCATTTATTTTATAATTTTCCTATTAAATTGCATTTCTGACTTGGAGTCTCTCACTGGTTTTGCTTTCAAACGAGTACATCTGATTTAACCTTTACTTCATGGGCTCATCAAGAATTAAAGGGCTTCAATCCCCTTTATCCAAGAGTTGTCTGTTGTGTGAATTCATGTATTCTACATCCAAGTTGCAAGGTTTCATAACCTATCACCCATACCTTTCAATTCTTTTACCTATGAGCAAAAAGAAAAAAAAAAAACATTAGTCACCTAAGTCAACAGTGAGAGTGCTCATCCCTCTTCCTCCATCTTGATGTGGTCTCCTATGTATCACGCAAGGGAGCAAGAAAGCGTCAGCATTCCAGATGCTGTTGGATCTGCTTCAACAACTTTCTAGGCAGTATTATGTTTTATATGTCTGAGCTTGGCAGTTTTGTCCCTTTCCTCAAGTCAGCAGATTCTGAAGAGACTGCCAGACAAAAGATAATGGCTGCAGGAGATAGCAAGCTGCAGGTTACAGTGGCTCCATTGTGGCCCTTCTGCTCCTTCTGGCCTCCTGTCCTGCCTGCATGGTGGTCCATCAGGCCATAGGAGGATCTGGGATAGCCAAAATCTGAACAGGAGCTGAGAGAACAGTCACATTGGCATATTGTGTTTCTCTAAGAGGATAACCAAAATCAGATTAAAAAATAAGCACTTGAAGCTGGAGTTGCTGAAAGAAAGTTGTTGTCAGATTTTGGAAGGATAAATAAAAACATCTTTGACATAGAAGTCTTTGGGTCACTGAGGAGCTATGGCTGTAGTAGGAGGTAGTTTATGGGTCATGAAACACTTGATCTGACCAGCTCTAATAGTAATACTGTCTTTCCTAGATATGTCCAAAAGAGTGATTTTTAAAAATTTATTTTAATGGAAGCATTTTTGATAACATGGGAATTAGACTATAGTCTTCTGAATTTGTAATCACATTTGAGCAGAATTCTGTGTAAGAATAATGTCACTTGGAGCTCTTTTCAGTCAGATATGACTGCAAGAGTGAATGAGTATAGACTGATTTGAGAGGAACGGCATAAAGCATGGAAAGATTGGATTTTCTAGAAAGATAAAAAGGGAAAAAAAAGTCTGTGGTTTTGCAATACAATGTTAAATTTAGTACAGAGCAGAACAAAGTGTTTCAAAATTACCTTGCACCCAAGGAAAAGAAAGGAAATCAACATCTTAATTTAAATATTAACTATTCCCCCTCCCCAAGACCTTAGTCTTGCCTTTCATTTTGGAACCAATCTTTTTCCTATCATCCAGGTGCTGCCTGATAGGAAAAAGATAGGTCCTCTTACCTGTCTGATTTAATTTTCTTCAGTCCTTAACAGAACTGGAATTCATTAGAGGCTGCTGGTGTGCTGTTGCAACTCAAAGTAGCACAGTTTGTTCCTGCATTGCATGCAAACTTCTCCTAAACCGTGGTCTCAAGTTGATGAAACAACTGTAAGAGCAATTACAGCTGTTTTCAGTGCTGAAGAACAGTCTGCAGGTCTGCAGCAGCCTTCAGGAATTGGCCAGAGACCAAGACCTGTGACTTGTGAAGAACTTCCCTTGGCATCTACAAGGAAGTCAACCAACAGTAGAAAAAGCTCAACAGAAACTGAATTGTCTGACTGTTCTAAGGCTGAAAAGTAAGATGTTGAGGTCCTCTGCTCACTGCAGGTTGCAATTTATGTATACAAGCATCATGTGAATTTCTGCTAGTAATAAGGAGATGGAAACAGTGGATACAGTTGAAAGGTGTTACACTGTAACCTGTGCTGCATTGTAATCCCACTGAGAGGTATTTCATACATGGGCCTGCTGTTTGAGAAAGCAGTCAGGAGTTGTCCATGAATTGTGATCTTTGAGAAATAGCAGAATAAGTTTAACATTAGCATTAAAAAACAACACATGATCTGTATGGGTTTTTTAGTTAGGGTTTAATATATTTGGTAGTTGCTGTAATACATGTGAACAGGCTGACAAGTCAATGTAAATTGTTCAGTGACTGCTTGTGAAGCTCAAGGTATATCCTTTTTAAAGTTTCCACAGTGTTAATCCACATCTCCCATACTCCACCAGCCAAAGAAATACAAAGAAAAAGACATTTTGCTCTCCAAATGATCCTCAGATGACAGATCAGCTCAGTCCTCAGTGAAGCCTGCAGACAGCAGTAGCTATGCCAGTCCTCATGCTAGTCCTTCTTCTCCAGTATCTGGAAAGGTAAAGATCTCAAACATATCACCCTGCTCTTCAAAAGTAATAGAATTTCTTGTTGATATAATTCTGCAACTATTAGGTATTTTACTGATAATTTAAGAACCTAACTTAACTTTTTTTAGTAACAGCTGCATAATACATCCTTCTGGAACTTAAAATCTTGACTAAATATCCTTATTACACTAGTTTTAATACAGTAAAAATAGTATTTGTGTACTGCTGAGGTAAAGCTATCCAAAGTAGAAAAAAAGAGAATTATTTATTTTTTAAAAACTTGTTCTAATAAACAGTGAAGCTGTATTAATTTTTTTCAATTAAATTAGTCTATTGTATGCACACTTCTAATGTTTTTGGATTCTGTCTTTCTCTGTTTCTCTAATAGCATACATTGATACTGATTTTCTTTAAATACTGTTTTATCTGTATTATCTTCCTTATTATGACTGCTTGGGTTTTTTTGTGATAGTTATTTTAACAAAGCATACATTTTWAATGAGATTATTGTCACGGTTGTCCCTATATCTTTGAATAGTAAACTGCAGTAACACTAAAGAAAGAGATCACTGAGAGGAAACCTCATGGACTCGTTGGAGGATGTAGTAATTCCTCTTGAGTCTTTCAGCTTTTAAATTCAGACAGCGTAAAAGGAAGAAAACATGTTTCCTGAAAGTAGAAATGYGAGTAGTGTGCTGTAGGCTGTAGTCTGAGATGATTAATTTTGGTGTCATCTCAAGGTGTGTCAGACTTAAACCAATTATAATTAATCGCTAGACTTTTTAGTCCTATTCTGCTCTACTTGTTTTCCGCCCCTCATGGATGAGCTACTTATTTTGAAAAGTGCTTTAAAAATGTAAAATAGATGTGAAATATATTTTAAATTCATTTAAAATGGTTGATAAATTTTATGTTTCTTCTAGAACCTGAAGGAGGAAGGAAGAATTGCAGTTGAGATTTTTATCTTAATGTGTATAAAACTTCAGAAATAAGTACTGTTTTATTTTACTGTATTTATTAATTTAATTTATTTTTTCCAGGGTTGCAAATCTCCTTCACCAGGACAAAATATGCCAGTTTGGTACTTCGTAATGAAAAGCAGCAACTTGCAAAACATTGGTATTTCTCAGCAGAAGGGAATATGGTCCACTACGCCAAGTAATGAACGGAAACTGAATGGAGCCTGTTGGGAGAGCAGTGTGATTTACTTAATATTTTCTGTTCAAGGGTCTGGATGCTTTCAGGTGAGTCTTAATCTAAAACTAAATATTAGCAGTGGTTGATGTTTAGGATGGTGCAGCCAATGACTGTGTGTAGTGTGGACAGCTTTGCTTATGACTTCTGWCTTTCTGAGAAGCAGAAGCAAGCACAAATGTCTGTGCTTGCAGAATAAAGACTCTTTCATTCTCCTCTGAAATATGCTTGTCCCTCAAAAGTTGACATGGAATTGCCTCCAAACATTTACCATGTTTACCCTTCCCTTCTGGAGACCAAAGAGTGACCAGGGGATGCAGGACAATGAACAGTGGAAATGCCCCCAGGCACTGCCTGTCCAGGCTCTGCATGGAGAGCAGAGGCCATTCCCAGGGTGTTGTGTGCATGCCTGGAAACCTCTCCTGTCCTGCCATGGCACGTGGCACCACAGCTCACCCAAAAGTGGCAGTACAGGAGCTGGTGGGACAGGTGAGGATGTTGCAGCTGCCATTTTCAGTGCTATCTTCCAGATGCTCCTCCTCTTTTCTCTCCATCACTGCTGCTCAGCACCCATAGCTGGTCCAGGGCCAGGCAGAGCTGTGGCTGCAGCATGATATTCCAGCTGCAGAGAGCAGATGCAAACAGTGAGTTGCACTCACTGGCCTCCACAGCACCCCTGGGGCAGGGCCCTGACATCCTGCCCTGCTGATGTTGGGATGACACTGGTGCAGGATGYCTTTGCTCTGGCCCCAGAGACAGCAATGGGGCAAAGGCAGCTGGGCTCTGAAGGTTTTACTGCAGCTTGGCAACCACCAGCTCCTCTTGGAGAAGGAGGTGGCTCTCGCTGGTCTTTGGGCTGCAGCTCAGAGCCACGGCCATACTCAGCACTGCCTCATCATCGCTGAGAACCTCTACAGAGCAGAGAGCAGTGGCTGTAAGGAAGGCGGCCCCTTCTGCTGTGGGACCCGGCTGAGGCAGTGTGTTCCAGAGTTGTGGGGGAGCCCACCTGGAGCCAAAGCAGCTCCAGGCCTGGGACAGGAGGACCCGGCCTTGCTGTAAGGATGCAGGCCAGTCGCTGACAGCAAGGATGGGAAGCAGCATGGCACGGCTGAGTTGATGCTGCTTGCCCAGCCCCTGCCTTCTCCCAGGGTCCCTCTGTCCTGGGACAGCTCCCTGCTGCTGGTTCTACTGGCATTGCCTCCAACTGACTGCCAATCAGAGCTCAAGAGAAGCTGGCACTGAAGAGGGACACTGCAGCAGAACTTACTTCCAGGCTGGACAATGCCTACCTTACTGGGGAGCCCAGACACACCTGAGGCCAAGGCTCATCTTCCTCCACCTGCTGCCAAGGCTTTGCCTCCTGCAGCCCTGCATGCAGTCAGCTGCCTTTGCCCCAGGGGCACTTCAGCAGCTCCGGACTGCTCAGCCTTCCATTGACTGTGACCCCAGATGTCTGCACAGCTGCTTTACAGCTGGCTCTTCCCCAGGATCTCCTGGTGCAAGGGCTTGTTCCTCCCTGGGTGCAGGACTCAGCTCTGAATATCATAGCCCCTACTGATGGATTGTGGCATGTGGCCCCCACCCTCTGTACCCTTCCTTAATTAAACCAAGAAAAATTAAACAAGTGAAATTAAACAAAGAAAAATTAAACAAGTAAACAAGCTGTTTTACAGCTGGTTCCTTGTCATATGGCAAATTTTCCTCCCTCTCAAACACTAATTGGTACCTCTTCCCCAGCAAAAGTATTTCCTAGAACAAACACTCCATTTCTAGAAGGGCTGTTAACTGGATGCACATGGCACAGTCTATTCCAGCTGCTAAAAGTTTTCCAAGTCCTGGATGGGTGATTTCCCAGACCAGCTCCAGTGCGCACTTACACCAAACTCAAGACAACTCTATTTCATGGAGGTCATTCATATTGAATTCAGATTGAATTCAGATTGAATTGGTGTCCCCCAGCCAGTCCCACAGTCCCATCAGCACAGACAGTCCTGGTGGGCYGCACTTGAGCAGCTGCTGCCCTGGGCTGCTAGCCAAAGGGGTGCCCCTGTTCTTCTGTCCTCCCTTTAGGGACCTGGTCAGTAACACCGGCCTTTTTCCCTGGGCATGACCATAATGGTAGAAGACAGAATTCTGTTGGTACATGCCAGCCAAACTGTGATAATGTCTGTGGCACACCTGCTGTGCCAGCTTTCAATCCCCAGGATGCTGGAACTAAGCCAGGTCCAAGAGGAAAGAACAGCTTTTGATGTGTATTCTTTTTATTCTTACAGGTGTTTGGAGGTAGATCTGGAGGCATCTAAAGCAGAAATTCTGGAGGCAAGAGACAGCCTTGAATAGTGATTGTGAGAGATTGGTGATTGGTGACTCAAAACCTTTGCTCATTTGTGCAGGGCCCAGGTGCTTTGCAAGGCCAGGTCTGTATCCCTCGAGGGAGGAGCTTTGGGGAAGTAATGGCTGCTGCAGAGGGCCTATCACTGCCTGGAGACTACAAACCTTCAGACCAGCAAATCCACTGGACATTCCCTCTGCCCAGCACTGGCCATTCCCACCCAGCCCTGGCCATTTCTGGCTATTCACAGTCCGCATCCCTGACCATTCCCACCCAACCCCAGCCATCCTGGTCCAGCTGTGCCCTGCAGGAGTCCTGGAGATGCTCACATCAAAATGTGGAAGCCAGCAGCGCAGGCATTCTGGCTAAACAACCCCAGCACCACGGTGTCCATCAAGGACTGCAACACTCTCCTCAAGCTCATCTGTCACAGTGGGCAGATGGTTGGAGCACCATGACCTTCCCTGGGAAGCATCCTGAAAAAGATGTCCTGATGGCAAAGGCATATCCATTTGCCAGTGGATGATTTCAGCATTTCAGCTCCTTTGTGAGTGTCAATCTTCTTGGGCAGCCTAGAAGAGAAAAGAGACAGGGCCTTTGTTTGGGATTCCTCAGCAGCTTTATTCCTTGGAAGATCCAGGGATGAAAAGCTGGAGAGTCAGAGGGAACAGGGGTTTATATAGGAAAGGCAGGTGATGGGGTAAAAAACTAGGGCAAATCAACTGAGGGTTCAGGGGAGGAGCAAAGGGGAAGGGCAAATGGGGCAAAAAAGATCTACATAGTTGCTGCAAATCCTGTTGGGGGTAACACATTTGCTCACCATGACAAGGAGAACTGTCTGCTAGGGTTTTCCCTTAGGGGGATTAAAATGAGCTTGAGCCAAAGGGCTGCTCTCTTTCCAGGGGAGTGTGCTTGTGTTACTATCTGGCGTAGTAGCCTCTGCACTCATCACAGCCAGCAAGAAAACCAATTCCTTGAGACAGAAACTGCCCAAAAAATGTGATGTGGAGTTGCTCTGTGGCGGCTCACCGTGCCAGGGCTTCAGGGGAATGAACAGCTTCAACTTCTGTACCTACTTTAAGTTCAAGAGTTCCCTGGTGGTCTTGTTCCTCGGGTGGGTGTGGAAGGGATTTTCTGGKGGTGAGACCTGTGTCCGGTGTCCCCTGGCCACAGCAACATCCTGCTGTCCCTGCAGTTACTTGTGATTATTAGCAGTCATGCTTCTTTCTGCTGGAGAACGTCTGGAATTTCATGTGCTTCAAGAGATCTATGGTGCTCAAGCTGACCCTGCGCTGCCTGGTGCGCATGGGCTACCACTGCACCTTTGGGCTGCTCCAGGTAGGGAATCCAGGGGTGGTTTTGGAGGAAAAACCCCTTTTTTGGCACCCCAAGAAATGTTGGTTTTGTTGCTCCTTGGGGTCATTCCCAAAGGAATTGGGAATTGGCCAGTTCCTCCAAAGAAGCACTGACTCCTTGAGTGGCTTTGGGGACAAACCTTTGTGGCTGGTAAGACGCAAATCCTGCAAGGCTTCTTATCTTGCTAATTGCCCTCCCTTATACAGCTCCCAGTTCTTCAGGCAGGTACCTGGGCATTCCCACTGAGCCTGACCTCATTCTAAACCCACTGCACTTTGTATTTCACAGATTTCTCCCTATTGTGTGAGGGAGACAGGCACACAACACAGTACACACTGAGGGTCATGAGCGAACAGCTTCTTTTTGTATTTGAATTTCCCGGGCTTGGATAGCCGATTGGTTGGGATCTCTGCACTGCCCAGATCTCTGGCCAATGGTGTGTTTGCATCCAGGGCTTGGATGGGGTTGAGGTGATGGGCTTGGATGAGGTCTCTGAGTTCCATTGTTCAYCTAGGGACTTGTTTCTAGAACAAGCCAGGTTAGCTGAATTGGATTTGTTATGACCAGATTTATTTTGCCTAGATGCAGACCAGCTGTGCTGTGGCATCTCCCCCCATCTCTGATAGAAGATGACCATCATTTTGACCACCGAAAATCTAAGCTGCAACAGTCAAGTCCCATCAAAAGATCCAGGAGAGGTGATACGTTTTTTTATTCTTTTTCTCTCTCTCCTAATGTTTTCTCTTTTTCTTTCTAACATTTCTTTGTGTAATATTTTTATGTTGTCATATTGCTATATGACTATAGATAATAATAACTGGAATGGCTAAATACCTGCTTTCCATTGCAACCAAAGTGTTTTGAAATAAACTATATATATATATATATATATATATAAATATAACTCTCTCTCTCTCTCTCTCTCTCTCTCTCTATATATATATATATATAGGCATTTATAGATGCCAATAATTTGTTCATTCATTCATTATCAACTCACTCTTAGCCAAACCAAGGGATTATTAACAAGAACCTGATTCTTGCCCTCCTGGATGCGAGTTCTACCAGTGACTGACTGCYGAATTGCCACCTTAGCTCTGCAGAGAAGATYGTGCTTTGCATCAGCTGCATATTGCCCAGGACACCTGCCCCACAATAGACTGGAGGAAGGTGTGATGAAGAAGAATCTAAGCAAAAGCCCTCTCCAGTTGACAGCTACTCCTCCCTACCTTGAATTTGTAGGTATTTTGTACTTGGATTAAGCACATGCCTAAGCCGTTCAAGAAACAACCTGTTCAGGTTTTCTTAGGATGTGTCACTGAGGAGTGAGGAAGGAACCCCAAAGGCTCAAGACACAGGCTGTCAGAAGAAGGCTCAGTAGCTGCTTGACCTTATCAGAAATTCCCCATTTTTGTCTCATGTGTGTGAAGCTGATGTATGCCTGCCCCTTGGGCTCTTCTACAGTGTCTTCCTGTCCTAGAGTGACTTTGTGATGCTTATATCCCCTGTTTTGTTTACGTTGGATATTATAATCTGTTCTGTTTATGTTGGATATTATGTCCTGTACCTTTAAGAMTGGTTCCAAGAGCATAGCGGGGAAAGAAGAAGCATGCAGTTTGTTTGCAGAAACAGCACTCACTCCTGCACATTCTGCTCCTGKACTGTGTTGTCTGCAGCACAGACAGACAATGGGACAGACATCTCCTTTGCTTTTAGTTAGTTTTTAGCTAGCTGAGGCAGAGAAGTTCCCTGAACTGTTTTTTTCTTTTCCTTGGGACTGTTTAAACTTGCTCTGGACTGAAAACCCGCAACAGCACTGGGAGCCCACACCTGCAGCTCACTGGGTCCTGGACCTCGGCATCTTCCAGTGCCAGAGTGACTGATAAGAGACTGAGCAAGCCAAGCTCCTGTGGCAAGGACTTTCTCAATTTTGCCAGGTTTTATTGTTTCATATATTTTTATATTATTTTATTGTTTCATATATTTTAATATTATTTTTAATATTATATTATTATATACTTTTATATTATTTTATATTAAATTTTTATATTTATGGGCACTTTGTTTGTTAAATAAATAGTTTTATCCATTTTTCTCTAAGGAGATTTTTTCCAGAACCAGTGGGGGAGGGGCTATTTGCGTTTGCTTCCCAGAGGAACCCCATTCRGAGGTTTCCTCCCAAATTTGCCCTAAACCATGACCTAAATCTCCTCTGAGGATTTCCGGCAGAGAAAGGGATGCATCCACACAGGTTCTTGCCTTTTGCTCCTTGTCTCTGCTTGGGCTGCAGGGACACTTGTCTCTTCCAAACACAGGTCAAGGAAGCAAAAGCCCTTGCCCAGTTGTCTTCTTGATGTTGAGATTTCTGGTCTCAACTCCAAGGCTGTGATAACCCTCCACCCCTCCTCATATCAGTGGATGTGTCTAGGGGTGCTTGTGGTTCCTCCACACTGCCCTTCTCCTCACAGAAGATCATTCAATTTTCCCATCATAAACTCCACCAGCACCTTCAGCTGTGTTGCAGACAGGTAGAGGTTTTATGAAAGAAAGCCCTTATAAAATATGGTATAGGCCCTGCTACTATAGCTAAGCTAGAAGTAGCTTTTAAGTTCCCATTAAAAAAAAATTATAAGAATGAACACAACAACCTAATCTTAGAGAGAAAAATAAGTTTGCACCTGCATAAACAATAAATCTGTTCCATGAGATTCAGTGAAGAAAATACGCAAACATATCTAGAGAGCGAAAATTTGATAGACATATACAATAGTCCTTACCGATGAATGAACTGAGTTTCACTGTATTGCTGACCAATTAGGTTTAACACAGTGCCTTCTGATATTTCCTATAAATACGAACTTTGCAAATAAAGAACGGGCTTTTCTGCATGAGAAAACTGGGTCCCATCTGCTTATTTATTACAACACACCTATACACAGAAAAGTCCTGGCATCAGCCCAGGTACTGACAGTGTGCMAAGCAGCTCTTGCCATCTCTCCTGAGCCTTTTCCTCTGCAGAGAAGGCTGTGGCTGTAGACAGCTCTTGCAAACCTCTGTTGGAGAGAGGAGGCTGTCAAGCACAGGCACCTCTGGGCAGCCAAGTTGGCTTTGGCTAGCAAGGTTGCAGCCGGCTGCTGAAGACACCACTACCTTGTCATTCTCGGCCAGCATGGCCTGCAGTTCCAGCTGATTCTCCTTTGGTGGGCTCAGCAGATTTGGCCCCAGGCAGATGGCCAGGTTGCCTCAGGTCATTCTGCTGATGGATGTGTGATGGCCAATGTGCCACAGAGGTGGGAGCAGGTTTGCTGTGGGCAACTTCTGGGCCATCCTGAGGGAACCAGGAAGGCAACCTCCATCAGGTAGATGTTGCCCACAGCCACCCCAAAGCTGGCATGAGGCAGCCAGCAGCTGTGTTGTGCAGCTTTGCAGTTGCTCTCAACCAGCCTTCAGGCTCTGCACTCAAGGAAGGAAGCCTATCCTGGCCATGGTCACCACTCATCTGCTCACCCTGCCCTCAGAGCTCATCCTGTGTCTAGCACCAGTTGTGGTCCTGATCCTGCCCTTGGGTCCAAGCCCAGTCCTGGGCTGGTCCCAGTCAGGTCCCAGSCCAAATCCCAGCTCTGTAGGAAGAGATGGGATAGAATTGAGCTGTGGACTGTGGGACCTGCCTGCAGAAGCACATGGCAGCACAAAGCAGAGAGGCTGTCTCCGCCAGACCCTGAGAGAAGGAGGTGTCATACAACAGACTCCTATGGGAGAGGAGCCCGCTGAAAGCTGAGTCAGGTGAACAGCGCCTGATCACCCTATAGAAGGACATTTAGGAAGTGTGTTGGTGATGTGGCAACACGGCATAGGTCACACAGAGAGAATTACCATGTAAGGAAATACTGTGCCTTGAAAATACGTATAAAACCAGCTTGTTTCTTTTGAATAAACTGTTCAGATTCCCTGCTGGTCTGGGTCCATGTCGTGGTCACTCACACAACTCCTGCTCCTGTTCATTTCCCTGAGGGTGGATACCCTGTGAGCATGGAGGTAGCTGATGGAGTCAGCAGGATGCTATGGGGTTGGTGGCATCTGATGGAGACAAAGGAGACCCTACGGAGCTTGGGGTGGTGGCCTTTATGGGGCTTGAGTTCATTTGGGATTGAGGAGGGAGGAAACATCAGGGGATCTAGGGTTGCATGATAGGACCATGGGGAATTCAGAGCTGGTGCATGTCAGGATGCTATGGAGCATGGCAGGGTGTATGTGGAAACCCCATGGAGACAAACTGGACCCTGTGGGGCTGGGGGTGCCTATATGAGGCTTGAGAGCACATATGGGATGCAGGGGGAGCTACATAGTGTGGGGGTGCCATCTTGGGCTGGGGGGCCATAGGGCACCAGGGAAGTCATTTGGGGCTAAGGGGGAGCAGTGAGAGGACAGCAGTGACTTCTGGAACAGTTGTGTCCCAATCGGAGCACCAACAAGGGCAGAACCCACAACCTGAGCTGGCAGCACTCACACAAGGTACATTCACTCCTTGGCATTCCCACCATGACATTGTGTGTTGGCTTTCAGCATATATTGTCTGCTGCAGTGTTTTCAGCAGGGACAGGGTGTCCCGTGCTTGCCCATGCTGRGGAGACAGCTACTGCAATTTGTCTTGCAGCAATATCTCCTCCTGCACTGTGGAAATCAGGCAGTTCTGCTCCAAGAGAAGCTCGGCGGGCTCCCAGACTTCGAGTCACACTGGGCACGGGGCAAGGCGGGGTAAAATACCTTGCAAGACCACTCCAGTGCTAGAATGAGCAGTGGAAGAAGAAACCGTTCCAACCCAAGGGTAGTTTAGTCCAGATGTTTGTTCCTCTGTAGCAYAGAGTCAGAACACGTTGAAAACCCTCAGGCTGGACCCCTCCACGAGGTCGGACCCAGCCTTTTACCCGGGCTGCGGGGCAAGGGAGGGGTCAAGGAATCTACCAATTCCGGCCGTCCAGGGTGTGTCCCCGGGGTTAACAGACAGGTTCCCCCCCTGCGGGGAGAAGGTTGTCTAAGCTCGATTCTGGCCTATCCCCTCGGTTACTTCCTTTGGAATTTTCCCCAGAGTGTCAGGGAAACCTCGTATCTGAGATCGGGGGGGGGAGGGGGGGGAAGGAGGGGGAAGGGGATATTGCCTCACCTGTGTGGGGGGGGGCAAGCTTCAGAAAGAGGCTACTATGAAAACCTTACAGAACGCAACAAGTGTACCTCATTGCAGGGAGCATGGATTTTGTAGCTGACTCTGCAGCTTGTTTTGCTTTCCCTTCAAGGGACCTGACTGGACTTTCCTGCCCTTTTCCCCTCATTTTCAGGCCTTTTTTCTCCTCACATTTCCTGCCCTTTTTCCCGCCTCACATCTCCTCCTCTTACCAGTCACAATTCTCACAATTTTCCCATCCTGTTTCCTGCCCATTTTTTACTCATGTTTACCACCCTTTTCACCTCACTTTCCTCACACTCTTCCTCTTACACTTCCCACCCCTTCCCATTCATATATCCTGCCATTTTTTTCACTCATGTTTTTCACAATTTTCCCCTTACATTTCTTGCCCTTTTCTCCCCTCAATTTTGTCTCCTATTTTCACTTACATTTGTTGTCATTTTCCCCTCAGGTTACTACCCTTTCTTTTGGGTTTTTTTTCCACTCATGTTTCTCGACCAATTCCCCTAATGTTTCTCACACTTGTCATCTCACATTTTGTGCCCTTTTACCCCTCAGATTTTCCACATTTTTTCAGCCACTGTTTCTTGTCAGTGACTGTTTCTCTTCAGTAGTTGATGGCCTTCTCTTCCTTYTTTCCTGCAATCCCCTACTCAAAATAATGGGTGCTAGAACAGTGGCCCATGCAGCCTCTGCCTCTGCATCTGCTGAACAGAAAGTCTGTGCTCCATCTGAAGAATCTCATTAAGAACAACCTAAACTGCAGAGGACTTCTTCCTCAAATATGGTTTGGTTTGTATTTCAATTCTATATAGCCTTCATAGGTTTGATCTACTTGAAGCATGATCTGCTTCAAGTAGATCCCATCTCCTTTTTCATCACCCCACAGTCACTATGACTCCTGCCTGGAATAAACCGGCAGTGATGCCTCCTTAAGTTGAAGGATATCCATCTGCTCAGAAGATGCTTTTGGTCTTTCCTTGGGGGAAAAAAAAAGAGAAGTTYTTATTTTAAAACCTTCAAATCCTGGATTTATTTGTATTTCCGTCCATTTCAATTGACTTGAGTTTAGAGCACTGCCAGTGGAGGTTACAAACTGGCTTGTGTATCACTGTGTGCACAGACCAAAGGTGCCACATTCTGTCCACCCTCCAGATGTCTGCTAATGTCCATTTAAACAGACAGCTGAGAGGGGGGAACTCTGCTGGCTCCACACTGCTGTGGGGCCAGGGCTGGGCCAGGAGGGGCTGCAGAATGCACTGAGAGGTGGAGACTCAGCCCCAGCCACCATCTTGTGCGTGGTGGCAGCACAGGGGACTGGAGGTGGGATGCACTTCCCCAGACACTGTTTCCCACCTCTTTTTTTTTTTTTCCCAGGCTGTGATTTGGAAATGTTTCTTCTTTCCTGGGTTACACTGCTTTATCTTAGTACATATACAAGTCACTGTTTTACTCATTTTACCCTAAGAAACAGGAATGAGAGGTTCAGATGAGTATCCAAATGTTCCCTGACAGCTGCAGCTTCAACAGCCACTGCCTCTGCTTTGCTCCTCCASCCTTCTCTCTCGCACAGCCACACCTATCACTCAGTTTTCAAAGCTTTCCATAGGATATCCTCCTCTGCCATCTCATATTCATTAGGGCWGGTTCCTGCCTCCAAATTCTCCATTAAGCTATCTTCTCCATGGAAGCACCTTGGCACACACTTTTGCAGTTTCTCTTCATTTGGAGAGAGCCACTACCATTATCAGATAAGGAGACAAGTAAGATAATTCTCCAGGTGCTGCATTAAAAATATAGATATTTAGTACAGTGTTATTTATTTCCTATAGCCTTTTAGCACTCCAGTTTGGAAATGCATTTTACAAAACTATGTGCTGTAGAACATCCCATAGACAACTCCATCAAGTATTCTTTTCTCATAAAAAGGCAGATGCATGCTTTACAAAATCACATTTCCTAAGCTGAGGCCAAATGACAGACCTTTTCCAGGTGTCTGTCCAGATAGAATCCAGGCTTTCCCTGCATAAGCATGCCCCTGGAATTGCTACCATTTGACAGCTGTTATGTGTCTTTTGCACAGTGGATGATGTTGGTCCAATTCCTGCTCAAGGCTCCCATATCCCAAAATCCCCTGCCTTAATTATCTAACCATCCTTCTTGGAAGCATCAGCAGAAAGGCCAAGGTCTGAATAAGCATGAAGAATGAAGCTGCCTCTTGTGCCTGGAGGTGAASCCTCCAGGATACACTGGAGACATGGGAGATGCAGGGGATGTGTGGAACAGGGGGATGGGGAGACCTGAGAGGCCCCATGAGGATCCAGAGACAAGAAAGGCTGTCCCTGCACTGCCATCAGCACCACTTTTGGGGGCCTGGCAGTCACTAAAAGCAGCCCCACACCCCATATTTCTGGAGTGCTGTGCCTGACAAGAATATACTGACTGAGCTTGACAGAGCCATCTGTTCTGAGAAAGATGTTACAGCTTTTGACATACTGCTGGATCACATGGTTTGAGTGAAGAAAATCCAGTCCTTGCACGCACTGAGAGACAAAGCAAAAAAAAAAAAAAAAGGAAGGTGTCACATTACTCACTTTTAGGAAGTAAACACTATTTTAGCTGACTACTATCCTTGCAGCTTTGAGGACTGTGAGAAATGAGTTCTGGCCATCATCTGATTGGAGTAATTAGAGGAGATAGAAGCAATCCTATTGTGCCTGTGCACACAATTCCTTCCMAGGAGTAATCCATGAAGCAATGCTGACAAATCCACACCAGCAGCTGTTGCCACACAGTCATGAAGCAGAGAATAGGTATTTCTGCCACACTTGGACAGCTGAAGATGCTTCTGCCAAGCTGATTTTAGTCACTGTTCACCCCAGATGAGACCACCTTGTGGTCAGTCTCCAACAAGTCAGTGCAGTTAATATTCTGCCCAAATGAAGTTAGTCCAGCAGTACATAGACCATGGAGCCTGAGGAAAGCCAACAGCTGTGGGAGACTWAATTTCTTTCCGTATCTTTATTTTTACTAATTTATTGCAGTCTATTATTTAAATAATGGAAACTTCTAGTATACAATTAGCTGGGAGATTGGTCAATCTTTCATTCATTACTTCTCTGAAAGCATCACCCCTGGGTTTTTTTCAGTATCTCTTCCATCATCATGGCTCACCAGCCATTTCCTGCAGCCCTGGGGCTTCTGGTCAGTGGTGGGATGTGAGATCAGGGAAAGCCACCAGGAGAAGAGGGAGAAAGCTGTGCACAGAGACTGTGTCAGGKAAAGAGACATTTGTTTCCTCTTATTTGACTGCATGGCTACAGGAACCTTGCTAGCACTGATGGTGGGGTGGTCTTCTGCAGGGCTGGGCAGAGTTTGGAGCCCAGAGTCCCTCCTCTTTGTGGGACACAAAGGGCTTCCTTGATAAACAGCCCCTGTCCCAGCCAGGAGCAGAGGTTCTATGACTTGTGCCTTGGGCAGAGAGACCTGCTCACTGCCACAGGGCAGGTCCTGCTCTGCAGGGGTGGGTGCAAGTGGRRGATGGCTGCAATGGAGGGTGGTCTCCAGTGTGCTGTGTTGATCTTCCTCATTGGAGRCAACAGGGCTTCTSGAAGGARTCTCCTCTTGTGAGCTGCTGCAGYTACAGCTGCTGGAGCTGCTRGAGYTGGAGCTAGCACTGRCCACAGAGCTGTTGTTCTCATCCCTGACAGGACCAGAGCACAGCAGCCTCTGGGCCTCCTTGCTGCACTGGCCCACARTGACATTGAGGAGGCCATGGACCAGAGGTTCAGTATAGACGTCGACGAGAACCTGCAGTACTGGCACCAAGATTTTGGCAACTTGACCTTAGGCACAGAGGGCATGCAGGATGCTACTCTGCGAATTCTTTATCCAGCCAGCTCTGGTCCTGGCATATTCCCTCCAGCTTCTGGTGCAGCCAGGACTGCCTTTAGTCCAGTAGATGACATTGTTCTTTGAAAAGTTCTGCCCACACCTCAGGCAGGAGGCCATCCACAGGCTCTGGTCCTGTAGCACCCTACTCGGCTATTCCCTGTGGGGAAGCCGGAGCAGACTTCACAGGGTGATGGGAGCTGTTTTTGGCAAGGTGGTCAGGCTCTCCCTGCTGGACTCTAGCAGTTTATTGGGGAGATGATGGCAAATTGTATGTAGTCCTGTTCATCCTGCTCAGAAAACCTGACAGGTTCCATTCTTCTGCAGACTGGGCATGCTGGATTTCTCTTTGCCCACAGCAGGATGCAGGCCAGGCACAACTGTGGTGAGAGGGCAGAGCAGAAGCCATGTTATTCTGAGTGTCCTGGCAGATGGGGCAGCCTCACTCTGTCCCCGTGGCCATGTCTGCCTGTCACAGCAGGAGGGGAGAGCTGAGGACCATGAGCTGCTCCCATTAGCAGTCTTGCTTGGCAAGAGTCCAGGCTCAAGCCAGGTTCAGGCTCTGCCAGTGCCCAAATATAAGCAGAAAAGGACATTGTAGCACAATCCATTCCTTGGTGAAGAAGCTCCATTGCAGCCTGTCTTGGTTTAAAAGACAGGTGTCTGCTAGGGAAAAAGCTGGAGCCCTCCCCTTGCAATGGAGAATGCAAACCCCCTCCCTCCAAATTATTATAACTTTGAAATTAAGGGGCTTTCAGACAAAAAGATGTGGGAATGGGAATAACAGGTTATTTTACTAATATATATATATATATATATATCTAACAAAGCAAGCAAGCAAACAAACAAACAACTACAGAATTAATAATAAGACAGAACCAAGAGCCTCGAGGGACCACAAAGCCCAGGGCAGTCTGATCCCAGTGGCTCTGAGGCACCAAGCTGTAACGGTGGGAGATCCCGGGCTGGTGATGAGGTAGATGGGCAGTTCCGCAGTGGTGGCTGGAGCAGCAGAGATGTCCCGGCAGAACAGGGATGTGAGCTCAGCGTAGGCAAAAGCCTCAAAGTGACGACAGGACAGGGTCAAGCCCACTCCAGCAGGGCAAGAGGAGAGCTCAGAAATCCCCAGGCACACGAGCGGAGTCGGTGGTGACAGTGAAACTCCACTCGCAGCAAGGGAACAGCCTGGGCGTCCTCTCCTCAAAGTGCCAAGGGCAAAGAGTGCCCACCCCCCAGCCCCTCATCCCTTTTGCTGCCCCAAATCTCACGTTACCAGGTTCAGTCTTCTCTTCCCTGGCTTCTTTTGTCTTTGGTTAAGTACTGACAAGTACTCCATCCTTAAGTGTCTTTCTTGAGAGAAAAAATTCCAAAAGGGAAAAAGAAAAGTAACAAATCTAACCCCCAACACAGCCTCAAGAGGTACCTCAGACACTCAACAATCCATCCAGCAACACATTGACAGGACACAAATGGCAGTTCATGGCTGGGAGAGCATTCATAGACATATCCAAGGACAAATTTCCCAGCAACTCTCCACAGCTCTGGGATCTGCCCATCAGCTCTGTCAGAAGCTTCAGCAGAACCACCAAAGGGCCAAGCAGCTTCCAGACACTTTCCCTACCATGCTGCTTGAATAGCTGGGTTGCTTACTGTAAAAGAACTCTTTTTCTCCTCTTCCCCAATGCTCTGTGGACACTTGCAACCAAAATAAGAAGCCACTGGCCCTCTGTGTGATATGATAATACAGTTTTTATGTTTCCATGCTGGGATGAAAGAAAGCTGTCCCGTGGGTCAGGAGAGGCCAGGACCCACCTGGCCTTCCTGYAGGCTTAGGTGGTCCCAGCAGACAGAGCTCCTGGGATCAGCTCTGCTCACAGCTTGCAARACACAGCCAGCCATGGATCCAGAGGGAAGCTTATCTCCTACACACCCTGCGGAGCTGATCTTGTAGCTGTTGCAATGGGTCAGGCAATCGATTTCTTTGTGCAGTTCTTACATTATGTAGTGTTTGATCTGCCAGGGTTGAGACAGAGGGGCTGATGTCATTTGTCATGCCAAGAAGGGCTGGAACACAGAAGAACAGTGACAAGGTCAGACCGAAGATCTGTAGAGTTCCCAGTAGCCCTCCTGCCAGGGGCATCCCATCCAGCTATTCCCATGGCCAGGAGGGAGCAGGGACCAATGGGATCAGCTGGAAGGTGCTGACTACAAATATGCTATGAGTCCCATAAGTCTTTCTCTGCTCTGCCTGCACTGCCCCCTGACTGTGCAGGGAGCAGAGCTCTTACAAGACTGGGCAGGAATTGAAGCTTCCTGGCTCTCTACTCTGCCCTGCTCGGCCCCAGCTGACACCCCACTGTCGTCACTCACCATCACAGATGATCTGGAACTCTTCCTGCTGTCGTCCTGACACGTGCTGCCCGATGAGCCCTGGGAACGCAGAGCCTGTCATGGCCCCAGTGACTCAGCTCTCCCACACCAGTGCTGTCAGCCCAGCCACATGCCCTCCTCCCCGGGTAGGGTCAGCCCAGGATCTTCCAAGATTGTGAAACCCCAGGGTGAGAGAGGGTGGCAGTGGCCCCAAGGGACCGTGGCCCTGAACCGGGGAGCCAGGGCTCCAAAGTCTCTGGGCTAAATCCTGTTGCGAGTGCAGCAGCCAGGGCTGCAGCAGAGCTGCGGTGGGACTGGAGGGGCCCTGGGACTGTGGCTCACCGATGAACTTGATGGCCGTCTCTCGCATGGACTCCTGTGAGCTCTGCAGGTATGCCAGGGACTGGTGCCGGTACTCATCTGTTGTGTTTCTGTCCTCTGCCAGCTGGAGAGAGTGCAAGGGCAGGAAGGGAAGAGTTGGTACAGACTCTTTGCCTTGGCTAGCTGGTCCCTGTGCCCAGGACTGGGCTCTCCTGYTGAGACACTCCAGGAGCTGGCTGGTGCCAGAGTTTGAAGGGAGCAAAGGGCTGGGTACTCCATAGYGAGCCTTGGTGCCACTCTGCTGCCAAAGAATAGCTGGGCCAGGGCTCCATTGGCACCCTGGACTGTAGAGAAAGGAGTCTGGAAAAGAGTTTGTGAGCCCACAGGCTGACAGGAAGAAGCTGGCTGTGTGGCAGTGGGTGCAGGAGTGGGCAGGGACAAAACTACCAGCCCCACAGACTTTGAGTACTGGGGGCAGAGGGCTTGTTCAGGCTGTGTTTCATGTTTTGGAACCATCCCTACCAGGCACTCACTACACCTCCATAGCTGCTGCTTCTCCAGAAGTTGCATGAACTTCCTCTTCTTCAGAAACTTGGTTGCTTGAAGCAAGGTTTCCAGCGAAGCCTAAAGAGCAGCAGAGACCAGGAGATTGTACCACAGCCCAGGACATAGGATCTGTGTCCCTGCAGGCAAAGCCAGGAGGAGGCTGGAGAKCTGCATTCTGTGAGTCACCAGGGCAGGAGGCAGCTTGGAATCCTCACCTCTGCCACATGTCGGTTCTCATCATACAGATGGTAGAAGAGTGGGAGCAGACTCTGGCGCACACACATCTTCAGGGACTTTTTCCCCTTTTTCTCTAGGTAGACTATCATCTCTCGAAAGAGGCAAATGGAGAGAAGCTGCACATGGCTGGTGTCCTTGTGGAAATGAAGTGAGTAAGACCTCAGTACTTGCTATTCCAGGCCCACCTGGGCAGGGGCCTGAAAATCCACAAAGTTTCCTGGCAGCACACAGCACCATGCCACAGGCTACAGTCTTACACTGTCAAAGAGTGGCCGGAGTGCCTCAGCCAGCTGCAGAGCAATGGGAACAGCAATTGCCATGTTGTCCAGAAGCACCTTGCTGAGCACAGAGAGGGTCAGCCCAACCAGCTCCCCATCCACATCCTTCAGTAGTTCCATGAGGCTTTCAGGAAGGTTCTGCAACCTTCTGGCCTGTGTGGAAAACAAGGCTGTGTTGCAAAGCTGTGGAAGACTGCTCCAACAAAACTGCTCTGGTGGTGCAACCTCACACTGCAGCCTTGGGGCCCAGAAGCCAGAGGTCTGCCCCAAAGGACTTAGGCAGCTGAATGGGAAGGCAGAAATGTTGGAAGCAGCTTGGCACAGCTCTCAGAGCCCAGCCACATTCTAGGTCCTGCATCACTCAGCATTCCCTACTGAGTCCCATGCTGCCAGCACAAGTTCAGCCAGCTCTTCTCACCTTCCAGGGACTCTTACAGAGCACAAGGAGGCCTCTGAGTACCAAGCGACGCATTTCTTTGCAGTCACTCTGCAGATGACTTGCCATGAGCTGCAGAATGGTATCAACCGTTTCCTCTGTTTCAAGACATTGCAGGCACTGAAAGGCACAGGTTGCGTCATACAGCGATGAGGTGCCTGGCTGGCAGGACCCAAGCACTACACAGCTTGTGATGGCAGGAGCAGGAGCAGGAGCAGGGTCCCAGGCAGCTCAGCCCAAAGGCAGCAGAGGCTGTACAGAGCCCCTGGGCTTCCTGCCTTGCACAGATCTCTTGCCCATTTTGCTGTGCCCTCCAGCCCTTGTCAGCCTCAGATCCTTTGACCTTGAGAAGCCATGATTGAAGAGTGAGAGCTGGCACCAGGGGGGCACAGGAAACCAAGGCTGAGGTGTCACCCCAGCTGCAAGGGGCCAAGGGCACACAGCAGAGCCTCTACTCTGCCCCAGCTCCACTGATAGGGCTCCCCCCACAGCTGCAGGAGGTAAGAGTGTCAGGGAGGCAGCTCAGTGAGGCAGAGCTTGCCATCAGGATCACCTCAACAAGGAATGCCATGGCAGGGACGTGCCAGCATGACTTCTCCCTGCTGAGCAGCATGATCAGGTAGCGTGCAATCATTTCACGGAAGGACCTGGAGACACGGTGCATCTCTCTGACACGAGAAAGAAGGTAACATCAACCCTGAGCAAAGTGAGCAAGCTTCTCCCAACATTGACTCACACAAGCTTGGTCTTGTCATGCCAYCACTCACCAAGAGAAAGGCAGTGCCCAGCATCAGCAGGTTGCTTTTGGCTAAGACACTGTAAAAAGCCTCCAGGGAGTCGTGTCCCCTAGGCTCTGTCACTGGCCCTCAGTGCAACCTGCCCTACCCCAGCAGGCTACCCTCAGTGGGGCCATGTGCACAGACTCCCCTGCTCTGTGCCATCACCCAAGGGGCCCCAGGAGGCAATGCTGACACTCTGGGAGGTGGCTGCTCCTATGCATCTGCATCTCACAGCCTTTATGTCTGCTGGGCCATCCCTTGGTGACGGTGTGGGCTGCCCCATCTGCAGGGCAGAAATGATGGAGCAGCAAGGAGAAGGAGGCTCTCACCTGGCCAACAGACCCACTGCATAGTGGTGGGTGTCACTGTTGAGGAGTGTCTCCCAGCCTCTCTTACGTTCGACTGCCAACACCACATCCTCAAGCCACAGACGGCAGAGCAGTGCTTTCACTGTCAGCACTACAAACCTATGTGCAGAGCAAAGCTCAGGTCATGCAGACAGCCCTGGCCCAAGGTCCAGGAGCATGGGAGAGACAGAAAGATTGGATGGAATACCTTTTCGGGTTGGTGGGAAACTGCTCTCTTTTCTGCCATCTCCTCCACAGTACACTGATGTCTGCTGGCATCTCCTCCGTGCTGTAGAAAACTTGGACCAGCAGAGCCACAAAGAGGGAGGGGGCCACTATCGATGCCTCTGGGGACAAGGGCAGATGGATGATCTCCCATAGTGCCTTGGTTGCCTGCAAAAAACAAACAACTCAGAGATCATGCTTAGGCATTGCTCTGGGCCATGGAGGCACCAGCCTGACAGCCCCTGAACCTGCCCCTAGCCAAGGCTTCCTGTGCAAGGAGATGCAGAGGTGTGGTAGGATGGAGAGCTGACTGAATAGTCACCCTGGAGGCAAGAAAAGAGGTAGGGAGAAACTCACAGCCAGGGCAAAGACCTGCTTTCCTTCCCCATCAGAAGTGCATGTGCTGTGCTTTGGCCAGTCCTCCAGAATGCAGGGCAACTCCGACAGCACCATCTTTGCAGTCCTGCTCGAGGAGATGAGCACTTTCCACATGGTCAGAGCAGCCCTGCAGGCCCAGAGCTCTCTGTCAGTGGGGTCTCAGCCACAATACTGTGGCCTAGGCAGCCACAGGCTGGCACCCTSTTCCTGCCTGTGGACAGGTGGCCAAGAGACACAGTCTTGAGGGCCAGTGAGGGAGCATGGCAGCAGGCTCTGGGACTGACATGCCATTCCTGGGAAATGAAGCAGCCAGAGGATCCTGGAACTTTCCATCCTCTCTCCTGACAGCTTACATGGGGTGGAGTCTGCAGAGTGATGAGCTCTAAAGGCAGATGGGCCCCATACCTTTCACATGATGGGGCAGAGCACAGGAGGGTCACAACCACATCACTGGGGTGTGCATAGGTCAGCTCTAGAAGGGACTTGTCCAGTCTGTGCTCAGAAGACATATCCTTGTTGGACACAAGCCACCGATGGATGAACTTAACAATGGTTGGCACCTGGAGGAGACATGGAGGAAGAGCTGGATTGCTGCCAGAGTGAGCCATATGCACAGCTTCTGAAGAGAATTGCTTTGCTCTCCACCACGCTGTTGCTGGCCTTAGGAGCTTTTGGGTGCCCATTCAACCTGGCTTGAGGGAGCACACAATCCCTAGAGGCTCAAGCCTTTGTCACAGCTACTTACATGCTTCAGATTGGAGGTTTCTGTCTGTGCAAGCAAATCCAGTACAGCGGCACAAGCCTCAGCATTATAGGAGTCACAGCGTACCATGCTATCAATAGCCGCAATGGTGATCTCTTCCCGTTCATCATTCTTGACGTATTTCCAGAAATTCTGCAGAAGGAAGGTCCAAGAAGAGAGAGCTGTCCATCAAGCCCCACAATAGTGCTGAGCTGTGCAGCAAGAGCACGTTCGGCCAAGGAAGGGATGGCTGTGGGTACCCGAGCTCTGCGGCTGAAATGCTTTCGGGTGCGCTTCTGGTCTTCTGTCAGGTCCTCAACTGGGTCTGGCAAAGACCATGCACAGTCAGAGTGAAGGAGCTGTGGAAAAGGCTGGAGAACACAGCTGAGTATCCCTGGAACTGCGCTCTCCAGGCAGGCCCAGCACAGCAATGCTCAGTGAATGGAGCACATCTGCCACGGGGTATTAGCCCCATCCTGTCTTCTCCCCTTTCCCTGGGGATGTCCACAGGGGATGGGATGGGGCCAAGCCAGCTGCAATCACTGGCCCTGCGAGCCAGTTCTGCCACTCACCTGCCTGCACTGGCTGGAACTTTTCCATCTTTTCAGGAGGCCATTTTGGGGCAGCCCCGGGGCTTTTCTTCTCCTCCTCCTTCACCCAGGCCTGCCTGGGAACACTGGAGGGTCCCTCTGCCATCCTGCTGTCTGGCCTTGAGGGCTCTGGACATAGGGGTAGGAGATATCTATGGAAAACACAAGGTCAGCAAGGAGGAAGGTGGCTGCTTGAGGGGTCCTCACTGTGTCCTGTGCTGCTTCATCACGTCCCTGTCCTGTCACATCCTTCAGGCATTGTGGGTGTTGCTGCCAGCACCCATTTCATGGTGGGTCACAAAAGACCCTGTGACACACTGCCATGTGACATCCCATCAGCAGCATCTATGTCACACCATGTCACAAAGGACCCTGAAAACACATGTGCCCCAGTGCCATAGCCCCATCCACTCAGTGCCCAGTTTTTAGGGCCACCTATCATTTTGGCATCTTTAGTAATGGCAGAGATGTTTTATTTGTTCCCTGGTATTGAAGAGATATCCAATGAGTAATAGTTTCTAAAGCAGTAAGTGGTGATTTTGGTCCTAAGAAAAATTGTTTCCTTGTAAACAGATTTATAAGACTGCATGCAAGATGTTTTTATGTTTAGATTAGGGAGAAGATAATATCAGAACCATGCTGTCTGTGTGAACCATACAGTTTCCAGATAGAGTAGAAGAAGGCGTGTTTGGAAATCAAACATTACACAAGGCAAGTTGGAACACCCTGAGTTTGATGAGAGCTCCTCAGGTGGACACACACCTGTGCTGGGCTCCTAGTGAAAACCAGCTTTGTTTCACACAACAAAGACCACAAATACAAAGTTTTCCAAAGAGACAGAGAGATCTTACTGTAACAGAGAAGATAACTGAATGAACTCCATAGACAAACTTTCTGGGATAGATACTATGAGTCAAAAAAAAAAAGCAGCACACTCCAGTCCAAACAGTTGTTAGTTGTTAGTTCAAGGTACTGATGCTAATAAATAAAACAGATTTAAAGGAATTAAACTATCCAGAATGACAGTGATTTCAGGTTTGAACTTTGAAAACTTTGTTGTGTTGATTTGAGACCAGAGGAAGAGACCAACTCCATCATCCATCCTTTTTATCCCACCTCTTTCAAATGATGTTATAAGATTTTTTGTCTTTTTCCTTATTCTTTCATGGTCAGACAAAAATTTACTACAAAGACATCAATTTACCCAAGCAAGCACATTCCCTTTTCCTCTACTTAAGTGAGGATAGTTATTGCTCTCCACTGGGTTCAGAATTAGAATCAAATTGGCCATGTGGCAGGAAGCTGGGGCTATGTAAGAGTCCAGGAACTATGGGCTCTGTTTTTCATGGTAAGATGGCTCATGTTCCTCCTTTCTCAAAGCATTTTCCCCTCTTTCTCCTTGTAATGGTATATCCTATTGTTTGTCCAGCACAAATACAATTAAGATCTAAATCTCAGAATTAAACAATCAGCTTTGCATTCTAGTTTTCCTGAAACAGACACATTTGATTGCAATTTCCATAATTTACTGTGCTGTCTGAAAAAAAACCCCACAACTTTGCATTCTATTATCAAAAGAATTTTGTTCAATAAATTTGCCTAATTCTAAAACAATGTCATTGTTCTGACCTTAACAGTGGTAATTTTGYGTGTTGGCTTTACAGAAGCACACAGTCCACCAGCTGGTGCCAGGGAGTGCTGAGTGTGCCTCAGACCTCTGAATGTGTGGAATTTGATTGCTGGAGTGCAGCATTTTAACAAATATCCCCAAAGCCTATATTTGTTCCCATAAACAGCAGGAGTTCAGAGGAAATGACCTGTGCTCTTTTACACCTGTTCATCTCAACACATTGAAACACCCTGATAATTATGACTGTATTCATTAGCAGACAAGAGCTACTATTTGGATGATTCAATACTGACTATAATACCATATCTAGAAGTGATGTTTCCAGGAAATTAAGGTAGCAATTATTTTGCTAAACAGTAAGGGTTAAATTCTTGCCACACTAAAATGTCCTCCTTTTTTATTTATTCAGATGAGAATTGAATCTTGCTACCTAGAATGCATGTTTTTCTTTTACATTCAAAAAGAGGTCCAAATTGTATTGTCTCAATGGAGAGACATTATGGAAACAAGATTCTCAACTTATTTCTGATTTGGTTTGGTAGGGGGGATTGGTGTTAGGGTTTTTTGTTTGTTTATTTGTTTGTTTGCTTGTGCTTTAGTTTGAAAGACAGGTGTCTGCTAAGGAGGGGCAGGGCCTCCATTGAAATGGAAAATTCAAACTTTTTTCCTCCAAATTATTATAATTCAAAATTAAATGGCTCTCAGGCAGAGGTATGGAGATAGGAATAACTGTTCTTTACTAGTATGTATAGCAAGACAAACCAACAACAACTACAGCATTAATAATAAACAGAATCAGGACCTCAAGGGCTTTTGCTTCACAAAGCACAGGGCAGTCTGGTCTTGGTGGCCCTGCAGGGCTTTGAAAGCACTAAGCTGAAATGGTGGAAGATCCCAGGCAGGTGGATGAGATCTATCATAAGTTCCACAGTGGTGGCTGGAACGGCAGCAGGGATGTCCTGGCAGAGTAGGGGGTGTATACAGGGCCATGGCGTAGCCAAAAGCCTCAAAGCAGGGCCAGAGAAGCAGCGATGGCAGGACAGGGGCCGGCCCCACTCCAGCAGGGCAGGAGGAGGAGGCAAGTAAGGCAAATTCCTRGGCACACAAGCAGACTGGACTTGGTGATGACAGTGAACTTCTCCCACAGCAAGCAAACAGCCTGGCTGTCCTCTCTTCCAAATGCTGAGAGCAAGAGACCCTCTAGCTGCCCCCAGCCCCTGTCTTTTACCTGCCCCCAAAACTCACATTATCTCCCCTCTCCAAGGGAAACCTCCCTGAGACAAAAGTGTAACCAGGTTCTCCCTCCTCTCCTCTGGCTGCTTCTTCTGTCTTTTGCTTAAGTACAGGTAAATACTCCATAGTTAGTTTCCTAGCAATTTATGGGAAGAAATTCTAAAAGTTAAAAAAAAAAAAAAACCAAATCTAATCCCCAACAATTTTTTAGATTAGTTTAATTAAGTTAAATTCAGTTTGGGGTTGGGGATTTTTGTGGCGTTTGTGTGGTTGGTTAGTTTGGTTTGGTTTGTCTGCTTATAGTTTTAGTCTGAGACCTACAGTAYACAGAAAGGTAAAATCCCTGGCAGGTGAACACCTGGAAAGCAGTTGGATGCATAAAGCGGCAGACTTTCCATCCTAGCTTTAATAGCATAAACCCTGCTTTATTTCTTCATTTCTTCACTTGAGGTTTTTGCAAATATTTGCATTTTCTTTATCCTAAATACTGACAACAGATGCTTTAATTTTTTTGTTCTCTTTTGCTTTAGCTTAGGTCCAGAATGTCTTCAAGTTCCTCTGATAAGAAGACATTCTTTACTGAAGRACACAGCAAATATATGAGATGAGGTTTTGACTCTATGAAATGTCCAGATCCCCAGTATTTCCCTTGACATCAGCTGCAAGATACAGCTGGCCAAGCTGATATTCCTGGACAAGAAGAGGGAGATGTATCTTCCATTGCTTGGCAAAAACTTTTTCCAGCAAGCAGAAGGATGCAGGAGGGCACCTAAACCCCAGGAGCCCTGCAGAATTTGTCTGCCTCTCTCATTTTTTGTGTCTGATAAACACACAAGCTCACAGCCACACATCTGGATGAGGAATAGTCTATACCATTTAAAGACAAACCAAAGTGAGGAAGCAGAGAAAGAGGCAGAAGTTGCTTGTGAAGTTCAACGAAGAACCATTTCACACCAAGTTCATTCCAAAACAGGTGCATTTCCAGGGCAGTTACCATGACTTCTTGCATTGAAGTTTTGTTTCTTGTAAAACAGACTTTATGTTCTGGCTTCTTACACTCTAAAGTCCAGAGACTAAGGCAGCCCCCTAAGTGTTGGTTTCAGGAGTTTGAAATCCCTGGACTGAAAAATATGGCTACTCTGTTTCTGGTGTTGCAGAAAGATTGCCTTTGTCTGATGGGATTCTACCACTTATGCAAATATTTTTAGTTATCTAAAAGTAAAAATTGGCGTCTAAGTCTTCCCATACTAGGTTAAGACCACACCTATAAGAAGGAAGATAATGATGAAGATTYTCTTTCCCATTCTGTAGCCAAGGAATCTAAGAAATGCTAAATTCAATGACTTATTACTTGTTTTCTAGGAATTGGTTTGTCAGGGATTTCTCACTTTTATCATTCATGTAAGTCCAAATAGAGACTCCAGGTAAATTGGTCAGAAAAATATACATTTATTTCTTCAGCTTTTACTATTCACGGTGCTGTGGTTAGACCAAGTAACCTAAAACATTGGCAGGAACAGCCTTTACCACAAGTATCATGTAGAAATAAACAGGAAAGGATGGATTCAGGACCAGCAGTTAGTTCCCAGAAGATCAGGAACAGTTTGGGCGCTGCATGCCAACCATACCTACATTACCTTAAGGGATACTGCCATCTCAGATGTTGGAGGAAAAACTGTATAAGCATCTGAGATGAAAAGGTGAAGGCAGTGACATAGCTGTGTGCAAATCAGAAAGTGAAAACACTGCAAGGAGATCTTACATGCTACCACTAGACCACACAAGAGAGTTTCAGCCGAAACACACACTAATGTATTGTAGATATACTGAAAATAATAATACCTAACAGTTTCTCAAAAATAAATCAGTATAGACTGTTTTAATGTTGCCCTTGTTGCATGTAGTACCAGGAGACTAGTGAAAAAACATATTTACATAAAGCATATTTAAGTTTCAGAACTGTCTGTTCTTTAACTTGGAAACACTGATAGGTATTCACCAGTAAGAAAAACACAATAATTGTGATTCAAATGGGTAAAAATTATGATTCAAAAGTTACAGTGCCATGTAGGGAAAAAGGAAAGATATGGAACAAGAATATTTAAAGTGATCAGGCCTATACATAGAGTTATGTTCTTTGCAAATTATTTTAAAGAGGAAAGAATTTTTAGGAAAAATAATCTTAATCTAAAACCAAATATCACMATTTTAAGGAATTTTCTTTCCTAAAAATTAACAACCTTTTCTGTTGTTAATTTTAAAACCAATTTTTGGCCCAAACATTGAAATGTAATATCCGTTATTTACCTTGTGGTGTTTGTAATTGACATTGAATTCTACCAGTACCATGGAAAACTGGGGAAGAGTCATGCTGCCAGACACAAGACAAAGCACATTTCTTTTTAAGTGTCAGTATCCCTAAAGTGAAGGATAACTTCTCATTCTTAGCAACAGAGTACGATGGAAAAGTCAATGTAGCCTATAACTATACTATACTAYAGGTGTGACTAAATATTCCAATGGAAAATTCACTTTTCAACCACCTGCTTCCTCATCTATAGTAGGGCACAGGGCCAGCATTCATGTGTTTCTCATGACACAGAGATTACAAAGGAGGTTTCCAAAAAGAGGCTTTTCTGGATGAAGCAGCACATAGACAGACGTGGGAAATAAGGGCCATAAAACATGAACAAAGATATCCCTTCTTTTCTCCTTTTTGTCTATTCATTAGAAATTTTATTGTAATTCAGTTGCTGGGATGATTTTTGTGAACGTTGTTAAGCTGTGTTTAAAGAACAACAAAACCCATCCCACCAAGGTGGATCATTCTTAATTCAAGTTCTGTTTTAAGCTATTTAAGATGTACTGGGAAGAGATTTCCTAGGTAGCAGGTTTCAATTTTTTTCTCAGAAAGCCAGCACACAGAGGGAGAGATGACAGTGCATCTTTAAAACACAGTCCAAAAGACTACTCTGGAATGTAATAAGACCAACAGTCCTTGTGTCAGCATGTCACCCACAGGGCAGCAACTGAAGTGACAGGGCTGGGCTCCTCACAAAAGGGACCAGGAAGGAGGGCAAGCAAAGGCAGTGTCACCTGGAACTCAAGACAAGCTGGACGTGAGGAGAACATCCACTCTGTGTGTGGGATGAGCTTCTGCCATACCACCAAATATACTTACATGAGCCCTCATGGTTAAATTATATGAAGACATTAAAAAATGGCATTAATTAAAAGAAATGGAAGAAATAGATCAATTTTTTTAAGCTATGAAAACTGTTTCCAGTTCAAGAGAGAATTTAAAATAAAAAGAAACAAGTGACTAAGCACAGATTATTGCAAGATCACCTTTGTTGGTTTACATTGAAAAGACCTGACTGGATTTTGCATTGTATCTCTCCCCTGATAGGAGGAAAAAAGAGGAGAAGAAATTATTACTGAGGAAAGAAAAAGGCAAAACCTCTTGGTGAAGACACTAGTGTGAGTTCACTATAACTGTAGGTGATTATTCCCTCACGTAAAGCAATATCCTTCCAGGGGGCAAGATTTTAGCTTTGATGAAAATGCTGACAAAGTTGCTGCCCCTTCCTGTTGCTGCTTCTGCCTCCAAAGAATCAGAAATTTGCCAAATCTGCTGAACACAGTGAGAAAGAACCAGACAGCTGGCTGAAAAAGAGACAAAAAAAAAATAATGGCTTCAGTTCTTTCCTTTTCACCATTTCCCTTTCTGCCGTTTGACCTGTCTGCTTTTTATAGCATAGGGTTAAATTTTAGTAGCACAGGGATAAAATGTTTTAGATTCAGGGGGGTGGAAAGAAAGGTTGGGCCTGGGAAGGCCTGGGAAAGAGAACTGGGATTGGGTGGGCCTTGTCTTTACCAGATCATGTGGAACTGCACCTGCATAATCATCATATGATAAATTATATGATTGTTAAATGTAATTATTATTTTGTAATCAAATAAGATTATTGTTTAACCATAATAAGAATCATGAGAAACTATGTGATCACAACAAGAATCATGAGAAAGAATGTTTGGGGGCCTGATGAATTCATGCTTGTATATCATGTTTGGAAAATCAAGGTATACAATAGAACAATATGGGTTTAATAATTAATATATAGTTATATAATGGAAAGGTTATAAAACATGTTCATCTTAAACCCAATGTTGGAGCCTGATTTAGGCTGATACCCCTGGTTCCCCACATGCTTCAATAAAAGCATATAATCAGTCTCTGATTATGTGTGTTCCTGAATGCTAACACCTTGAAGTGGGGAACTCTATTTGCAACCCCAACCAATATAATCTAACATCTTTTTCCTCCCTTCAGCTATGCAGAATACAAAGTGATTTGCTTTAACTGGACAAATAGGAAGAATTGCCTCCCAATCTTTAATCTATGTACACATCAGTTAGGATAAATATTTTTTAAGAGGAAGAACACACTCTTCCAATTTCCTGGGAAGGAATTGAATACATTTCTGGTATTAAGGTTGCTGTGTGCTTCCTGTGATGTTTGATCCAAGGCAGTAATAGAGCTTTGTGTCCCAAAGCCACATGCCTGATCAATGTGTTTGGATTCTTGCAGCCACCCCAAGCACTTCAGCCCCCAGTGCTCCAACTGCCAGTGCTGGTTATGCAGCATCGACAGCTCCCAGCTGGGTATGGAATACTCCTGGGGAAGAGGAATTGCAGCCGCTGGATCTGGACCTTGTGTTGAGACATTGCAGAAGATGCTTTCACCATCCCTGCCTGAAAAATCTCTTCCTGTCCAGGTAACTCCATTGAACAGGGATGAAAGGGGCTGGACTGAGAGCTTTTGAATGTTTTTGCAKGGCTGAGAAACAAAGCATTCTCCAATTCAGCTGTGAATGGACAGGAAAGTCTTTGCTTGGTAAAGCAAGATTTCCTAAAGAAGAGGGAATGAAAAAGTCTCCCCTCTGAGTAAGGATAACAAGGTGTAAGCCTGTGTTGGCCAAGTTTGTGTGCTTGTTTTCCTGGGAAGATTCCCTCCTGCAGGGCATTTGTGGTAAGGAAGATTTGTGGGTTCTAACAGGATTTGTTTGATTGGGAAGTAAGAGAAGAAAGGAGAATTGTCATTGAAGACAAAGTGTCCTATCCTGGGAGGGGCATGCAAGAGGTGCCTTTGTTCCACTAGCAGATGTGGGTTCTGCCTCTTTTGGGTTGGAAAGCCAAGTCAAAGCAAGGGCTGGGCTGCAGCTGCTGCTGCTGTGTGAGCCCTGCCGTGCGTGTAGGTGYTCCCAGAGCCATGTGTGGGGATGAGCTGGAGCTGCAGCTTCCTTGTCCTCTCAGTAACCTGGTGCCTGCAGTCCAGTTTCCATTTAAGAAATCCTCAGCTGGGCAAACTGGCCAGTCTTGCTCTCCATATTCCAGAGATCAGTCACCTTGCTCATGGACATCTCTGTGGAATGAGATGTGTGTTCCCGTGTAGTCCCTGCAAAGCTGCAGCCTGGATGACATTGTTCTGCTCAGGGCTGTGGAGGGAGGAGCCCATCCCTATGCCAGGAGCTGACAGGACTCCTTCCTTAGCACCTGTTCCATGTGTTCAGCATCATCCCCACATTCAACATTGTCAACTTCGATAGCTTTTGGACTGTGTTTGAGAAGTCAAATCTTTTTGACTGTTGAAGGGCCTTGGGGGCCAGACTTCTAGTTAGAAACAAGGGATGAATGTGTGTGAGCCCAGGTGTCTTTAGGGAGCAGATGTATGTTTTGATATCCCATGAGTTGTGTGATTGGTGAGAAGGACAGTGTTGGTGCTAAATATGAAATGTTAAAGACTCCTTTAAGCCCAGGGGCTTCTTCTGTGTTGGAGAGCAGTTTAATCAAGGACCATTAGTCCTTGTGTTTGACAGATTCCCTCTTTGACTTAGGAATCCTCTTTCTCTTAACTCTTGGCTCTTCCCAGACTTGCCTGGTGTGTTCAGTTTCTGTATCAGCACAGGCATTTTTGCATATTGTTATATAATTTTGCCAAAGGATTTTTCTATTTCATTTAATGTGCAGACCCCTTGCCTGCTGTGGATTTATTATTGAGGAAGGGCAGACTCAAGGTGGGGGGCAGGATTTTTGGAATTGTCCATATCTTATTTCCAAGTGTGGTGACCTTTTGTCTTCTGTAAACTCACACATTTTGGTTTTCAAAAGAATTTTCTTCCTTAAGAACTATTGTGTCCCTGCAGAAAACACTGAGTGATCTTTGGGTTTCTTTCTTTCTGTTTTTCTTTTCAGGTTAATATTAGTATTGCCCCTGAGTTTTCAGGAGGGGAGCCTGTGAACAAGGCTGCAGCAGATGAAGCTGCAGGAACAGTTCCCAGGAGCCCGAGGAGCTTGGTAAAGAGAGAGCCCACATTGGTTTAGAGAGAAGTGAAATGACTGCTCTGACAGGAAGGGAGACCAGAAAAGTTGAGTTCTTCTCTGCAGGGCTGGTGCTTTGTGGTGCTTTTAGTTCAAATCCTGCACTGGCACAACCTCCCTGAGGCCTGCCCTCCATGCTTCTCCAGAGGCTCTGATACGGAGTGCTCTGCTGTGGTAAGAGAGCAGGGAATAAACCTGACCTTGTGGGAGTTGTGTCACCAACCCATATGTCCCAATTTTGTACTGAAGTCCATGGATAAGTTTGCTGCAGGGTGACAATGCTCTGGAGGCAACACTGAGTGACTCTTGAAGCAAGAGAGGAAAACCCCAGCAAAAAGTCCATGTAGAAGTCCGAGCTTTTTGTCTTCCTGCATTAAATCAATGTAGAATCAATCTGCCGATAGCTATAGTGAGATACATTAAAAATTGTCCTAGGTTACAATGTAAGATGTGTCCAAAGTATGTATTCTATCACCATCTTCATGGGTTGTTGGAATCAGGTGAGGCAGTGTTTCCCCTGCCCCCTCCCTCCGGACTATCTGCTGTTAATGGCCCATCAATGCCTTGGCCAGTGACTCACAGGTAACTCCCCTCGGGAGCCATCTCTGCTTAATGGGCAATCAAGGACCCATTGTATGACTCATAGAATGATATCAGCCCATTGTGAGATGCTCTGCCCAGKGGGGAGGAGCCAAGCATTCCCACCTGGATATAAACTGCAGTTTGGGACAGCAGAGACACCGACTGGATTCCCAGAGGAGAGGAGCTGCCAGATCTTTCTACAGGATCACTGCYGCTACAACTACCCTAACGAAGAGGGTGTCAGGTTGTATTCCGACTCTGTCAAGGGTCTTTTCCTTTGTTCCTTTTACTATTATTTTTATTCTATATTTTTTCCTATTAAATTGTATTTCTGACTTAGTTTCTCACTGGTTTTGCTTTCAAACCAGTACAAAAATACAAGCAGTAGAAACTCTGAGACCAAACAAATCATTAGTCACACACAAATCCAGTAGCTAAAGGAAAAACTTAAATTATCCCAAATTCACAAGAACTAATAGGAAAGAGAGAGAGAGGGCACTTTGGATCTGTGTTCTTCGACAAAATTGGTGCAGCCTACAGGCCTTGTAGGGAGGTATTTGCTTCCCCACTCTTCATCCCAGAGCTAGTGGTTGTGTTGGAGGAGCTGTTGCTCACTGCAGAGGGCAGTTTGTCGATGGCAGGGAATGGTGCTAGGTCATAACTCAGCTTACAGCACCCTTCAGCTTCAACCATTTCAATGAGGACTGAGGTCTCAGCACAGAAAAAGAACAAGGCTGAGCTTCTTTGTGGGAGCTGGGATTGTCTGTATTTCAAGCTCTTGTGGGYACCATTTGCACTGTGAGTGCTGTGAGTTTATTGGGATACTTCAAAATTTCAGAAGTTTTGAAATCTTGGAAGGATTCCTGCTCTTTGAAGAGCAGGCCTGAAATTCCCAAGTGAGAGTCTGCTTTTCAGGCCATCTTTTACAGTACACTTTAGAAGTACACTTATATCTAAAGGGAAAGATGCACAGAGGCCAATATTGATTCAGCGTTCCCTTTGCTTCCTAGATAACCATCTGATCTACCTTGCCACGAGGACTGGCCTGTATGGGAAGAAGGACTAGAGGGAGAGCTTGTGACCATTGGGAAGGTGGAATCCCTCTGTTTATAGATACAGTTAGAGATTTCTATAGCTTTATTTATAGATCCATACAGTTACATTTATAGATTTATATAGTTGTGTTTATATGTATATATATTTTTACATCTATAGTTAAATCTGTGATGGAATTATATTTATATTTAGAAATATGCATAATCATTTAGTTAGAGGTATATGGAAGTTTAGATGCATAGATTGAGCTGTGTAGGCCTAGGCTGCATTTTTGCCTCATTCCCCCTCAGCTGCCTTTTTCACCTCTTGAGTTTCACCCTGTGCTCCTCTGTCCCCTCTTCCTGTGCTGGATCCGAGCTGGCGGCTGGGCCGGGCAGAGCACCAGCTGCAGTTGTGGGTGTCCCTGGAGCAGTGGGAGCTGAGGAGGCGGTGACACTGAAGGGACGGTGACCYTGAGGTGCTGGGGGGACTGAGRGTTGTGGGGTAGCAGATGGCAATGGTGGCCCTGAGATGACAGGGAAGTGGCACTGGCTGAGGGGGGTGCTGGGTCTAAGGGGACATGATGGGTGAGAAGGGACTGAGTGGGGTGAGAGGACTGTGGGGGTCTGAAGGAACTGAAAGGGAATGGGGGTTTGCCGAAGGGACGGTGGAGCTGAGGGGATGGAGAGGTCCAGCAGGGAACACAGAGGGGTCAGGAACTGCAGCTCTGCCAGGTCTTGGAACCAATTGCAGAGCATCCACTTTTGCTACAGCTTCCCTGAAGACCTTGAGGACAGCCGCAGACTGACGGGAGCCAGCAGGGAGAAGCTGAAGGCCACCAGCAAGAACAAGTGAACAGGGACCTGCTGCTGCCACCTGAGACCCCGGGTGAGGCCACAGGACCGGTGAGGCAGGCTGGGACTGACGCTGGCGTGGGCTTTGGCCGTGGGCCCTGCCCGTCCTGCGGCTGCTCAGCGCAGCTGCCCCGCCCAGCACGGGGGCTGTCCTTGGGCGAGGCAGCTGTGCCGGCGGGGCCCAGGAGCTGTGCCGCCTGTGCCCGGCTGCCGGCGCCTGCGGGACAGTCCCGCCGCGGCTGCCCTCACCACAGCCTGGCCTGCTCGGCCTGCTTTTGCTTCCTAATCCTGCTGGTAGGCGCTGAGGTTTTCCCTTTCCTTACAGAAGTGCAGGTGCTGCCAAAGGAAACGTCCTGATCCTGTGTTCCCTTTGCTTCCTGGATGTCCCATCTGCTGTCCCTGTCCAGGAGAGCTGCTCTGAACGGGAGGGAGAGACTGAGGGACAACCTGGGAGCATTGGTGGCTGAAATCCCTCCTGATTTAGTTCTAGTTATAAATGCATAGAGTTAGACTTTGATAGTTACAAGTATAGAGATATTTACATACTTAGACTGATATTTCTATAGGTATATTTATRTATGTGTATCTAGTTACATTTATAGATGCATGTTTGTAGTGGTGTCACGTTCACTAATTTTGCTTTCCCAGCCAATGCACCAATTAATGTAGTGATTCTAGTGTTTTCTTGCTGTGAGATAGGATTAGGAGAAGCAAAGCGGGCTCAAACTTAAAAGATACAAAGATAGTTTTATTCACATACACTAAAAGGGAAAAAAATAATCAAAATGAAACTTTCAAAACACTTCCCTCTCTCCCACTGGCAGCTTTTCTTTCTCACAGACATTGTATAAAGGCAAAAACTCAGAACCTAAGGTCTGGTCTTCTTATAAAAAAATCTTTCATCAGTCTCTTCAGAGAGAGAAGTCTCTTCTGGTATGGTAACTGTCCACAAGAAAGAAACAGTCTACTTGTGGCTCTTAGCTCTCACAAAAACAGCTGCCCGGGAACCTGTTTTTGTGATTCTCCCGTATGACACAGCTTTTTCCATCAGCTGCACTTGGGTCATGGACTCTATATATTTTGGGGTGTCATTTAAAAATGAACAGTTCTTCATCCCATTCAAGGGCAGAAACTTCACTAGCACAGAGGTTTCTTTATTGAATTTCTCTGCGAGCTGGATGGATTTTAGCTCTCCAAGGGTTCAATACCTCTGAGGGGTGGCCTGCACCACTTCAGAAACGGCTTAAAAATAAGAGTGAGACTGCATGATC
>CADDXX010000397.1:441672-503515 GCA_902810485.1 Alauda arvensis
CTTTCTAGGGCTGTTTCCTTTTTTGTTCTAAAGTAAAGTTAAAACATATTTCCCTATAAGGAAATTATCTACCCAGCCTAAGCTGCATCCCAACACATCTTCAGCACATCTCACACTCTGTTCAAAGCACTGGTGCAGAGGACTTTATCACATCAAGCATCTTGCTCAAATACCTCAGGGGACCACAGGCTCACTGCTACATCAATATGTCCATTCTGCCAACCAATGAGTCCATTACAAATACCTTTGCTCAAAAACACCTATCTGAACAATMATTTCCCTAGTTCATTTTTTCCATGGTTTAAAAATACATTCTAGCATATTATAGTGTGTTACCACAATTTGTTGGGGTTTGTGGTTGGATTTTAGTTGGTTTGTCCCTGCTCCCCCCTGCTGAAGCTATGGGTTTTTCCTGGGTGTGCCTTCTCCCTGTTTGTCACGTCAGTCTGCTGCTGTCCCGTCCCTGCCAATCCACCTGCCACCATGCCCCTGTTCTAGCTGGTTCTATTTTAATCGGGCTCAGATTGGCTGCAGCTCCGAGAGGCACTCCCCTGAGTTGCTTAGTTGGTTGTGTGCTGTGCCTGTTAAAGCCGTTCCCTTCCCCCCTGTTCCCTTGRTTGGTTATTGTATCTTCCCCTCCCCGTGTACCTCCCCAGTTTAAAAACTGTTGCACCTCGTTGTTAGCCGCTCTCTGTAGCTGGCACCCCAGCGGCAAGCCTTTGCTTGCATTGGATACGTTGTTTCCCTGCTAGGGAGCAATAAATCCGATTCAGCCCCTGCAGAGAGCCCTCCTTTCTCTCTCGCGGACATCGGGGAAGCCGCCCGCGCGAGCCGCTTCGCACCAGACCGCGAGTCCGGTGACGGGACCCACCTGTATCGTGGGGTATTGTCCTGCTAGCCGGTGCGGCCAGTCCGAGCAGGATCTGGGCAAAGCGCGAGGGCGAGAAATCCTACTACAATTCACAGAAGATTTTCAGCCTAAGGTGTCTTCTCATCTCCTCATCCCTTAAGATACAATGTCTCTTTAACAGACTTCAGTATTTTCATGTGGCCTAAATAAAAAATGTCCCCACTATGATTTTCTTTTTATTCTAGAGAGGATAAATGTTCTGCAAGTTTAACTTTGTCAAAGAAAGAGTTAAAATCTAGCTCAGATTTGCAGATGGCCATATTATCCTGGCCAGGCAGCTCTCAAAGATTTCAAAGCCACTTGTGGGGGCGGAATCGCGGCCAAGATCTTGGTAGCTGAACTGGTGGATGCCTCCCCCACTTCACCCCTTGGTCTTTTTTGGTGTGGCTCAAACCGGGCTTGGGGCTGCTCCAGGGAGCCTGGGGAATCACCTGGATGTTAAAAGCTGTAGCTTCCCCTTCCCCATGAGCAGCCACTAGAAACTCGATCTGGGCTGGGCTGGGGCATATCTTCTTCCACCCTCCCTGCCCAGGAGTCACTGAGCCTGGCAGATTTCCTGGGRAAAGCCTGGGCTAGGTAGGGCCCAGCAGGCCCCGACTCCCCTCAGGGAGGAGGGAGCTGGGCTGCTGTCTTATCTCTTCGGAGGCAGGGAGGGAAAAGAGACAGTGCCCAGAGTACTCAGCTTGATGTGGGTAATTCACAAAGCTGAACTTTACTTTCTCACTGCCTGAACACTGTCAATATTTAAAATTAGCTCCTGACAGGTGGCAGTACTTTCTAAACAATTCTCAGGTCCTTGCAGGGAACTGTTTCTTTAACTAAAACTAAGCTGTGCTAACCCATGACAATTTTTCTATCTTTCCCCCTGTGACAGCCCACTGTATGAGCTGACCCCACTGGGAGGGAATTGCAGTTTTTCCTAAGGAGAAAAGAAACAATCCTTGTGTGAACACATCTAACTTGGTGTTCTTTCTCTGGCAGGATACCTGTTTGTGCTACCTGCAAGGGAGGAGGATGCTGCAGGATAGAGGGGGTGGAAATGGATATAAACAGGGCAGGAGAGTGTTTTTACTCCTTTATAAGCCTTTATTAAAAATCAGATGGCTCAAGGGGTTCTAGGGATCTTGCCTATGCCGCTGCTCCGCCAGGGAGGAGGTGTTTCGGGCCTGCTGTGCAGCACAGGTCCAGGAGTCCAACCTCACGGGAGCCGTAGGAACTCAATTTTAGCTTGGGTGGTCTAGGGATGTCATCTTTATTAGGTTCTTTTTAGGTCATGGCAAGGTGGGGGGTGTGTGGGAAAGCAGTATCTATATAGGCACTAGGACCCTGCCTGTACAATGGTACCCATTATATTCTCTAATTCTGATTAGGGTTGTTGCAGTTGAGGTTTTTTGCTCTGGATCACACTTCTGGGGGTAGAGAGGCGCTTGGGAGTTCTGGTTATTTCCATACGGGGCGGTAGTCCACAGGCATCTGGTAGGCAGAAATGGGCAGCGACTTCTCCTCAGCGGGAGCGGTGGCAGCGGCAGGAGCGGCGGGACCACATGGGGACGTCGGGGAGGTGACACTGAAGCTCCATGGTGGCCACAGGGGTGGCCGCAGACACCACGGGTGTGGACGGAGCAGTCCCAGACCGGTGGGGCAGGCAGGAGAGGGGGGACCCGGGACCCGGCTTTCACCATGTTGGGGCAGGAGCTGGCAGGGCTGGCCCGCGCCACGTTGGAGGGAAAAGCTGGGACTCAGCTCCTGCGGCTCCAGGGCAGGGTTCGGTGCGGCCGGCCCGTGCCGTGCCGGGGGGCAGGGGGGAAGCGGCTGGAGCTGGCACTGCGGCCCGGCACAACTTGGCCCCGCGCCACATCGGAGGGAAAAGCTGGGACCCAGCCCTCACGGTGCTGAGGCAGGGGTCGGCGCAGCCGGCCTACGCCGTGCTGGGGGGCAGGGGGGAGGCGTGCAGCTCCACCAGCGGTCCCCTCAGCAGCAGGGAAGGGAACCCCCCTCCCCCCCTTTCAGGGCTCTAGGAAGGAGACCAACCCCTCCCTACTGCAGGGGTTCTTAAAACTGGGGCACAAATCTCAAAACTGGGGTACAAATTTCAAAACTGGGGTACAGAAAAAACCTGGAACAGTCTAGCCCCTTAAAACTTTTTAACATACACAGCTAGATATTTCAACATAACATTCCAATCTTAGGGCTTCTGAATCCTGTCCATCTCAGAAATTTTTGCTCATCCACCCCCCATCTCTGTTTTGTTTTTGTGCCTCATAATGAGTTAATCTTACACCGGACAAGTCTCACAACATTTCCCATTTGTGGGTGCCCAGGGAATGCCAAGGTCACAGGACAGATCTGTTTTCGTGGTGTCTTGTCTGCTTTTTGCACATACAAATGAGACTGCAGAGTAAGAATGGAGGGGAAATATGAACTAACATAGCAGAGTGTGTCCTACAGATAGAAAACAACTGGAAGATAAGGTAAATAAACTTGTTCCTTAATCCTAGCTATAGGTAAGAAATAAACCTTAGAGTATACAGCTGCTGCTGGTTTCACTTCAGCTGTGTACTGTATGAATTTTACACCAAACCCAAAATTTTTAACATGAAGAAATACGAAGACAGAAAAAGAGGATGAAGACCAGGGGTGGTGTTGAATCCCAGACTTTCAGTAACAGTCTGCAGTGCACAGTCTCAAAAGAAGCTACAACTTTCTGCTCTCACTCTTAGTTTTTTCATCTCTAAAGCAGAGCCTGCAACATGTGCATTTGAAAAGCTCTGCCACATAGCGCAAGCTGTATTTTCCTCTAGGAGCAAAAACAAACCTCACAGGATACACATGAGCTACAACTTTTCATGTGCTGCTGCTGGAAAACATTTGGACACTGAAGAGCTAAATTTGTAAGGCACAGACTGAATCTTTGTCACAGGCTGGTGATACACAAAGGAGGGTCACAGAGCTATCCACAGGCATATTCACATTTTAAAATAGTCTCTGTTGGCTTGAATTGCTTCTTTCTCAAAGTCTCCATGCTATTACACCAAACTATCTTGATTGAGAGCCACAGATGAGCATCCTAAATTTCATTTCACTGCACTGACTATCTGTTTTAAATATTTAGTTGATTACCAGCCAACATAATTTGATGAGGTTGTGATTTGAACCATCTCCTTAAAGAAAATGGAATAAATGTATTTGAAGGATTAGTTGTTTCAGTCAGCCATAGGAAATGAAGAACAGTTGTGAAAATAAAATAAATGTCCTTTGTTAATTTTTTTTAATTCTCTGTGAAATGGTAGAAGCCTTCATAGAATTTCTTTATACATGCTCAAAAGCCACAGGTTTTTAAATTTTTTTTAACGAAACATGGGAATTTGTTGTCTGCCTTCATTCAGTGCAGGTGGGGAAAATTTCTCAGACTTAGAAACATCTGTCCTATGTTTATGCTGAAAGACAGTTTGTGTTCCCAGTAAGAAAAAACTTTGTGCCTTGATGTGTCAGCCAGAAATTACAAAAAATTGTTTCTGTAACATCTTTCACTTTCTTTTGAATTAATATTTAATTCCCTGGGCCAATTCAATGGCATGCACACTCCTCCAAAGCTTTAATTCTGTGTTTTCCTTATTAAAATTGTTTCCATGGTCCCCCCCCATGTGGAGGGACCAGACCAGGTGGCTGCAGGGCAAGGGAAGGTGACAGACAGACCTGGAGGGGGATTCTCCCTCCTGCAGCTGTGATGCTCCTGCCAGAAATCACCAGGCCCTCTGTTCAAAAGCTGGAATGCCACCTTCCACTCTGAAAACGTCTCTTTTAACACATTTCTACTGGAATTAAAGGGCACTTTCATAGAAATAGCAAGTGCAGTGTTGATTTAGTTATAACATGGGTGAACTGCATTGTGAAATAATTGCTTAGTCAGATCCTCATACTTAGGGCATTTATTGGCACACTAAAGTAATCTCATCTTTTCTCAGGCACTACAAAATAATTTTTATGAGCAAAATCACACCTTTCAAGTGTAAATGAGATGTAGTTCATGCTTCCAGTTTCTGTTTTCCTATTCTATTGATAATCCAACACATAAAATCACATTGCCAAATGGTTTACAGTACTCCAGATGCAGTGGTAGTGGGTAGGAAGAAAAGCCTAGCAGCAGAAAGGGAGAGGGAATTATTTGGCCTTTATTGGTTAAAAGAATTTGTGTCAGGAATTAAAATATGGGAAGTTATTGATTGTAATCGATGCACTGCCCTTTTTTTAAAATGGGAAACAGAAAATGGGGGCTGAAGGGCGGAGTGACCAAAAGTCTTCCTTTTGTCTAGAATTGTTACCCTTAAGAAAAATTGGATATATTCTATCCACAAAAAAAAAAAAAGTAAGATATATAACTAGGTTATAGCTGTATAACCTAGCTCAAATTATTGGCAATTAGCATGGCACTGGAAAGTCATAGATAGTTTTATTTTACAAATTTTATTATGATTGTTATCACTAAATAAAAACCAAGAGACAAAGATAGAAGAAATGCAGGAGGATGAGGTTATAATGGGGTTGTCCTAATTTACAGTTTCTCAAGAGACTCATATGACTGCAGCTAAATAATAGGAAAAGTAAAGTGAGGAAAAAGCCATTCTCTTTTTTTACAGTTCAGGAACATTATTCAAGAAACTTTCAGGTCGACAAAATAATCTATATGAGCTATAAGGACTTGACTTCAAGAGTAAAGTGAGAGGTAGGTACAGAAGAGTGCAAGTTTCTACAGCATGATTTTTGGGTTCCCTTCTCTGCGAATGCTTAGGCTTGTTTCTCAAGCTCATAAATAAGAGTTTAAAGTCCCTTAAATGTCTGCAGATTTTTCTGGATTGCACCATGAAACTAGAAAGCATCTTGAGGCACATCTTCCCTTTGAGCTTCACAGGCAGCTGATTTTTTTCTCTTAGCCAAGGGCATTGCAGCACTTCCAGCTTTGGCATTTTACCCTTTACAGAGCTGTTGATGTTAGTAAGCACAGAAATGCAGGAAATGCTTCAACAAGTTTGTATTTTGTTTTTTTTTTCCCTGTGGTTGATGCTTTACTTATTAAAACACACTTCATCCAGATGAGAAAAAGTATAACACCCAGGCTAAGGATGTAAAATTTATTTATTGATTATGTGAGGTGCTCATGGGAAATTCATTTCAGAATCCCAAAATAATCACTGAGACGTAAAGATTTCATTCCAGTTGTTATTGCTCATTTAAAGCTAACTTGAATTCAAATATTTATACTCAAAGAAAGTGATATCAGGCAATAAGAAAGTTGTCTGAAGGAAAGGTGTGAAAGCAATGCTTTAAGTATGTTGTTATATCAGTGTTTAGTTCCATTTCCTAGGTTTACAGCTTCGTAGGTATCTATTTGTATTGATGCAATTATATGTGGCTCTTTATATAGGTATATTGGTATTTGCATTGATAGATATGTCTATTTTTATATGTGTATTGAACTATTTCTATGTGTAATTATATATGTATGTCCTAAGGTGACTTTATGATGCTTGTGTCCCCAAATAGTCTGTTCTATGTTGGATATTGTGTGCTGTACCTTTAAGACTGGTTCTGAGAGCGAAGAGGGAAAGAAGAGGTGTGCGRTTTGTTCTGAGAAACTGCTGTGAGTCCTACACATTCTTCTTCTGGAGTGTTTGTCTGAAGCACGGACAGACAGCGGGACAGGGATTCATTTGCTTTTAGTTAGGTGAGGCAGAGAAGTTTCCTGGACTTTTTTTTTTTTTTTTTTTCATTTTATTGGGACTGTTAAAACCTGTTCTGGACAAAAAACCCACGAAAGTACTGGGAGTTGACACCTGTGGGGGAGCTCACACCTGCGGCCCACTGGGGCCCAGGACGGCATTTCCCAGCACTGGAGAGACTGATAGGAGACAGACCAAGCCGAGCTCCCACGGCAAGGACTTTCTCAATTTTGTCAAGTTTTATTGTTTAATTTTATTTTTATGTTTGTGGGCACTTTGTTTGTTTAAGAAATAGTTTTTTCTACTTTTCTCTAAAGAGATTTTTTTCCCAGACTAATAGGGAGAGGGGCCATTTGGGTTTGCTTTCCCAAGGGACACCATTGAGAGGTTCCCTCCCAAATTTGCCCTAAACCAGGACAATGCATCCAGATGTATAACTGTATATTTGTATTGATGCAGTTATATGGATATTTAGCTTGGCACAGTGATATTTTTATATTTATATAGGTTTGAGATAGATATATAGTATGCAATAGCTAATATTTAATCTATGTTAAAATCTGTATATTGTTAGCATTATGTGTCTATTTATATATTTTTGTGTATTTATGTGTTGGGGATTAGATTTGGAGTTTTTTTTTGTTTGTTTGTTTTGCCTTTTGGAATTTTTTCCCTCAAGTTGCTAAGACACTAACGACTGAGTGATTGTCGGTACTTAACAAAAGACAAAAGAAACCAGGGAAGGAAAGACCGAAAGGAAAGAGGAGCTGAGGGGATGGGCACTTTTTCCCTTAGCACTCGAGGAGAGAGGACACCCCAGACTTTTCGGCTTGCTGCGAGAGGAGTTTCACTGTCACCACTGACTCTGCTCCTGGGAAAACCTACCACCATCTGCTCGTGTGCCCGGGGATTTTCTGAGCTCTCCTCCTGCCCCGCTGGAGTGCGCCCAACCCTGTCCCACCGTCGCTTTTGCGGCTTTTGCCTACACTGACTTCACACTGTCTGCTCAGCCGAGACATCTCTGCTGSTCCAACCACCACTGCGGAAACTGCCCATCTACCTCATCACCAGCCCAGGATCTCCCACCGTTTCAGCTTAGTGCCTCAGAGCCAGAGATCAGACTGCCCTGGGCTTTGTGGTCCCTCGAGGTTCCCGGTTCTGTCTTGTTATTAATGCTGTAGTTATTTGTTTGTTTGCTTGTTTTGTTAGATATATATATATATATATTAGTAAAAAACCCTGTTATTCCCATTCCCACATCTTTTTGCCTGAGAGCCCCTTAATTTCAAATTTATAATAATTTGGAGGGAGGGGGTTTGCAGTCTCCATTGCAAGGGGAGAGCACCGGCTTCCCCTAGCAGATACCTGTCTTTTCAAACCAAGACAATATGTATATGTATTCTATTTAAATATGTATGGAGTGTATGGAGTGGTATAGTTGTATAATTCTATTGATTGAGTTCATGATACAAGGTTATTGTTATGGTTTAGCATAGCTTTTAGTTAAAAAAGGAAATAGTTATCTGCAAGGACCTTAGATTGACACCTAATTCAGCCAGTGAGAAAGTGAGTTCATTTTCATGAATGAGCACGTTTATAAAAGCTGGAGATTTTGGGAACTCCGCTCTCTTTCTGCTGCTTGCCTCAGGAGAGGTGGGAGGCAGCTCCAGCTCCCTCTGGCCGGGGGAAGCTGGGGGCCTGCTGGGCCCCCGCCAGGCTCTGCTGGGCCTGCTGGGCCCCGGCTTAGCTCAGGGCATCTACTAAGCTCAGTGACTCTTGGGCAGAGAGAGAAGGAAAGGTGTGTGCTCCAGCTCCGCTTGGACTGAGTTCTAGCTGCTGTTTGTGGGGGACTGCAGCTGATTCTTTCCTCCACTGCCTTCTCCCTGGAGCGGCTCTGAGCCTGGGTTGAGCCTAGCCTGAATGAGACCGAGGGGTTTAAGGAGTGGAAGCTGCATCTACCACCATGGGAGCCATTGCGATCTCAGCAGCCATTCCTGTTTCTTCCCCCCTCCTCCTCCGCCATGTGGCCTCAGAGCTTTTCAAGAGCTGCCACCATCGCCTGGCTGAGAGTACGAGCCATCCCCAAGCTAAAGTTAACTCTGTCCTTGCCAAGGTGAAGCTTGCAGAACACTGATCCTTCTAGGGAGTGAAGAAGATGTCATGGTAGAGACATTTCTATTTAGGCTTCATGAAGATACTGAGGTCTGTGAAAGAGGTGTTGCATCTTAAGGGATGAGGAGATGAGAAGATGCCCTAAGCCTGACAATCTTTTGTGAATTGTGGTAACAAACTATGCTAAAATATATGTTTAAACCATGGAGAATATGAACTRGGGAAATGATTGTTCAGATTAGTAATTTTGAGCAGAGGTATTTGCAATGGACTAAGTAGACATAGATGAAGCAATGACCCTGTAGTCCCCTGAGGCATCTGAGTAAGATGCTTGATGTGATATAAGTCCTCTGCGCTAGTGCTTTGAGTAAAAGTGAGAGATATTCCTACCCTAAGATAGGATGAAGAGTATCCTTTACACCTGAACTGTTAATTTTAAAAATAACACCCCAGAATGCATAGAGTCCATGACCCAAGTGCAGCTGATAGAGAAAACTGCACTTTATGGAGAACCACAGAGACAGAATTTTGTTTCTGGGAGGCTGTCTTCTGTGAGAGCTAAGAACCACAAATAGACTGTTTCTGTCCTTGTGGAGAATTACCATAACCAGAAGAAACTTCTCTCTCTAGAGAGATTGATGAAAGATTATTCTATAAAGAGTACAAACTTTAAGTTCTGATTTCTTGCCTTTGTCTGTAAGGAAGAAAAGAAGCTGGTGGGAGAGGGGGAAGTATTTTGGAAGTTTCATTTTGATTCCTTGGGGTTTTTTTCCCTCCCTGTTTCTTTTTAGTGTGTGTGAATAAACTATATCTTTTATGTTTGAGCCTGCTTTGCTTTTCTTTTAATCCTATCTCACAGCAGAAAAACCCTAAAACCACCACAATTATTTAGAGAGGGAATGCATATTTTCATATTTCTACATGGGCTGTACACTTGTAGTAATATGTAACAAATTAAATACCCAGTTGTTTTTTGTGTATATTAAGTTGTTGTGGAGGTAGGCAATAAATTAATTTTTGCTAACTGAATAATTTGTGTATTTTTACATCGCACTGTTGTAATAATCTAATAAATTCCTTTTCTTAACCTTGAGATTTGTATAGTTCTATATTGTCACTGCAAGTGTTGCAATTTGTAATAAATTACATTTTTCATCTGAAATTGATTCTTGTGTACTTGTTGATCAGCCATGCAGCTTTAGCAATCTGCAAGAATTGACATTTGTCAACTGATTTGGGTGTTTTGTGATTTGTGCTATCCTGAGCAATGAGCAGGTGTAAATGTGATGATGCTGGATGGTTTTGGCTATGGAATTCTCCAGCCATGCCCAGCACATGCCCCACTTGCGCTCAGGCTGGGCAAGGAAAGCGCAGATTTGGGATGGTAGCAGAGCCACACCTTGCCTAAGAACTTGCTGCCAAGGCCTGCTGAGGAAACTCTGGGACTCCACTGACCATAAGAACTCCACCCAGGAGCCACACGGGGAGGACAAACCCACCCCCCACCCCACAGGTAGCTTTTCAGGAAGCACTACAAGTGTCCCTCTGAAGTCATCCTGGAGCCCAGAAGCCAACAGATTCTGAGCCAGTTCTGCTGCCTTTGGCAGCACTTTGGCAAATGAGCTGGAGCRAGGGGGAGGCAACAGTGACTGGAACTGCTGCAGGCTGGGAATGAAGGAAAGGCCATGGCCACATGTGCTAAGATGCTTGACAATTGAGAAGGATGGTGGAGAACTGGGAATCAACAAGCTCTCACAACCACTAAAATGTTGGAAGTCCTTACTGTGACATTCCCTGGAGGAACTTCCCAGAGGAGCTGGTGGCAGGATCAGCAGCAGCAAAAGCCATCAGAATCTACTCATTTTTGTAGGGGTATTTCCAGGACACAGCCTGTGATGGCCCCTGCTCCCACACAGCCCTTGCCAATGGAGGCTGCAGGGCAAAAGCAATCTTGYAGCAAAGAAAGGCTTTGCAGTTGAAGTCCACTGCCCTTGTTTTTAGGGAATGAATGACTGCCATGCTAAAGCACAGCAGCTGGGCTGCAGGGCCYCTCACAGCTCTGTGTGTGTGTGTTGCAGGCCTGCCTGATGTGCCTGTGCTGCAACACATGCAAGAAGGACAAAGTAACTTGATCATATTTTTAGCACAGCAACTCCTGGATCTGATGGCACACTTCCTGACTAACTAGGGCCAGGCCTTAGCCAGAGCCCAGGCCTGGGCTGGGAGGGTTTTCCTCTAAAATACCCTACAAATAAGCCTCTATTCATATCAGTTGGGAAAGCTTCCTAAAGTGATACATTTCTTGCATATAACTGTACAAGGTTACACAGAGCTAGCATAGGCATCGTTGTTGTTTATTTTTTGCTAAATATTGATGGGGTTAATGACACAGTGCCCAGGATTGATCTCATAAGTCAGCTCTGCCTCAGACCTGCTGCTCAGCCCTCAGCACATTAGACACTGAATTCAGAGAACCTTTTGATAAAATTGTCATCCCTTTACTTCTTTTAGCCCAATACTTCTAGTCCTGATAAATTTGAATTCTTTCCTTAMATTCTAGCAAACAGACCATCTAAAATTTTCACTGTTTCTCAGTGTTTGAATTCTATCCATGAAAAGAAACCCAGTTGCTTCCTAAATGACCTTGAAAGAAGCTACTGTTTTAAAACAAAACCAAGACATTCTTCTTGACAAGGGAGAACAGAGGTTTCCAAAACTCCTCTGTGAAACATGCAGATTGTATGAAGTATCCACTTCCTGCCATGAGCTGAGGGAAGCCAAACTGGACAGTGTGCACTGAGAGCTCGATTTCAGCAGAAAGGTGATACAAGAGTGACAGGAAGGACAGAGGGGCTCTGAAGCTCTGCTGGGGCTTTTCAGTTCAGCTGCTGTTTAAAGCTGTAGAAGGAGCTCTAGCTGCTGTAGCAAAGCTGTTTGAAGATGCAGACAGTTTGTTCATGATCCAGGTCCTGGTTGTGATGAACAAGCATTTGTACCCAAAATCTACCAGCAGCATTATGACACCATTCTTTAGCCAACTTGCTGCCAGAACCTGTAATCCTGGGAACAACTTCCAGTGAAAGGGGAGAGGCTTCCACTCTCATTCCTTTTAACATCTCTTACACCATGGCAGAAACTCTCAGCATCACAAGTTCCCCTTAGAAAGGCAGGATGCCATGTTCCTTCTCACTTTTCAGGATTTCTCATAATTTACAAGGCTTTATTCATATATTCTGAATGTTTTCCCCAAGATAATAATGAGTAGTGTAAGAATCTGTGATTAATTCCTTTCACTTTGTATCTGTTATTTCCTGCAGGGAGGGGATGCAGGAGGGCAGTAGAGATTCCATGCTTCAGGGAAGGGACACCCATCAGACAAACCTCTGACAGGTACACCTTCCATGCAAATTCAGTTTACAGGGAAAACACTACACACTAGGAAGAAATGTTGCAAAGCAACGACTTCCCATATTGATTTTAGGAGCAGACTTCAAATGCAGCCTCCAAGCACAGGGAGCACTGAGACTCTAAGCCACACCACATCCCTGCCAAAATTCCCAGCAGCCATGACAAAATGACTGCAGAAATAATGCAGCATCCTGGCTCTCCTGTTGTGTCAGGAACAAGCTACAGGGGATGCAGCCAAAGGGACAAAAGTTGTTCTAGTTGAGCATATTCTGAAAGCAGAGGAAGGAAGGAATGAAATGTCTCTACTGTAGAAGTTTCAAGCTTGTGAGAAATGTTCCCAAGAACTGGACAAAGGATGAGAGCACAGACAGACAGTACCAGAGGCAAGAGAACCAGAAAAATAAACCAAACAGCTTTAATAAGAATTGGTGCATAACAATATTAATCTTTGTGGTAAAGTTGCAGCAAAGGAACTGCTAGAAGTCCTTTTCTCAAAAGGACAGTGACAACAATGCCTCAGCCTAGGGAAAGGTGAGCACATCAACCAGGGCTCATCAGTGGCATGCTGCATTCTAAGGGTCTCCAAGATCTCTCTGTTCTCCTCTTCTGGATATTTAGATGTGCTTGTTTAGGGCTTGGGAGGATGTTCCCTAGTGCACCAGCCCTCAGGGGTTCTTGTCCTGACTCAAGAAGATACACAGTACCTAAGGAGTTGCTCCACTGAGTGAGTCTACAGATGCAGTTCCTTGGCTTCTATTGGGCCTGTTAATTGGGAAACTAAAACTGTTCCCTCCCAGGAGCAGTGCCATCCCTTGATGGGATTTAATGAGCATCCAAAGCAGAGCCCTCAAATGAAGCTCTCACTAATCTCTGCTGCAGCTCAGCTTCCATCCCACCACAGCAGCACTTCAGTTGCATGTTCCCACTTAGGCAGTGTGAAAGCGAGGGATGGGAAATCTCCTCTCAGGCACAAAGAGCACACAAAAACTGAGGGCAAGACCAAAGGGACAGGGCCAAGAAAGGAAGCAAGATCCACAGTGCGTTTCTTTTGAGACCCTGAACACACCTCCCAGAAGACACTGCAGCTCAGCCAGCAGAGGCTGACAGAGAGGGAGGCTGGCTCAGCACAAGCAGAGGCTCTGTGGCGGCCTCAGCCAATGTAGATCCTGTGGAAGTCGTTGGCCCCAAAGGCCGCGTTGCACTTGGGGCACTTGCGCTGCCGCGTGTTGTAGCGCGTCTTCACGCACTCGAAGCAGAAGACGTGGAAGCACTTGGTGAGCACCGYGTCCTTCTTGYGCATGTTGCAGCACGGGCATGTCAGGTGGGCCTGTGACACAAACACACACACAGAGCGGTGAGGGGCCCTGCAGCCCAGCTGCTGTGCTCAGAGATGTCTCAASGTGAAGGTCCTTCCATTCCTCAGAARGACARYGTGGTTTCTTYAGTGCCAGAATATAGATGAGAGATGTCAGATACTGAAAGTGTGCCAATGCACCTTCAGACTAAAGTAAAAAAGGAAGTTGATAGACACAGATAACCCACCTTATAATCCTTGATTTCCTCCATCAGGATCTCATTACAGTTCGGAACCATGTCAGGCTTCTTTGTGGTCTCCAGCTTCCTGCGCAACCTAGAAAAATCTTCCTGCATAAAAACAGGAGACCAAGTGAAGGAGCAGTACATTTGGTCACAGGGACCAAAGAGAACGTGCACCTGGCTAAGTCATTGCACCCATAGTTTCATCCCCTGTAATTCCAAGAGACAACATGATCATCTGATGCCACAAGTATTGTGAGTTATCAGTGGACAAAATCTGAAAGAGCCAAGACCTGATGAAGACAAAATCAAAGTGAAACTGGACACCAAGAGCAGTTTACCTGAAACCTTCTGCAAGCTGAGTGTACAAGGAGAAGGACACTAAAGCAGACAGATCTTGAAGGATTGTGCATGGGATACATACCTCAGCCCTTTTGAAGTTGAACATCTCTTTCTCTCTAGTTACTCTGTTTTCCACAATCTCCTCCTGAAAATCATGTAACTTCTTCTGAGCCAGCTCTAGCTGGGCCTTCAGATCCTCTGCAAACTGTGCTGCATCCATGGCCTGAAAAATAAAACCAGTATAGAAGGACCAAACTCAAAAGAACAGCTCTTGTGATTTCTAGTCCCCTGTTACCTTATTATTAACAAGTTCTAATCATTTAGCTTCAAGATTCCTTTGGGCAGAGCCAAACCTCAGCACACTGCAAAGCATGTCACTTAGGAAAACCCTCGCGATCACCCAATTCTCTTAAAGTATTTTCAGCCTTCCACGTTTTCTCTATTAAATTGGTTAGACAGTTCTACAGCTGAACTAGATAGAACTACAGGATAGCTATTTCTAACAATCTTCTCTCTTCACCAATTCCCTTCTAATTTTATAACCAAATGCCCTTAATACTATGAACTGTCGTATTAAGCACAGGTGACACTGCTGAATTCCCCTCAGCTCCTCTTCACAGTTATATTCCTGCTTTCCATTCTGCCTGTTTTAATATAATTTCTGCATTTCCACTCAAACTTAACAACAAAGGCAGCATCAGCCATAGGATTTAGTCTTATTCTACTGGTAACGGATCTACTTCATTGATCTTAGGCATTTGTTTAAAATGTTCACATTCCCCAGCTCTATTTTCCTTTTGCTTAATCCCATCTTTCCTATAAAAGCTTTGACCACACTTAACTTCATCTGGCAGCTGTCTCTCTCTTCATCATAGGTTTCACAGGAACATGCATTACCTGCTTCTCCTTATCAAAGGAAAACATCAGTCTATAGTACCTCTTTCCAGGACTCAACAGCCTTCTGATGTACTCATCCAAAACCATGGTTCTGCAATGCCAGTGAGAGCCCACAGCCTTCTATGCCTCCCACAAGACATCAGCTCCACCTCATAATCCAAGAGGAAACGAAGGCATCACTTACCTTGTGTTTGTTCATTTCCAGGGCCTGTGTTCGCAGACCCAACTCCTTCTCTCCTGTTCCAATATTGCTCAGTAAGTGCTCCTTCTCCTCCAGCTCATGTACAACCTGCAGCTGGGCATCCACCTTGGAAAGGGAGGCAGAAGGTACAGAAGAATGAATGTATGTTCTGTGGGTCTTCAGAGCTGCCACCCAAGCTGCAGGCTTAAAATACCTCTGCTTCCCCATCACCAAGGAGCCTTGGTGCCTTTTTCTCCAACTGTGCCTGTACCCAGGGAACTGTACTGAGATCTCTCTGGTCAACACTTTAAAACTTAGCAGTCAAATATTTGCAACAAAGATGTCTTAATTTTTGGACAGTGGCTTAAAGACTTGCTGCAAGACAGTGAACAGTTCCACAGTGGTTGCAAGGATGACAGAATACAGTCATAAAATGGCCTGGATTGAAAGAGACCTTAAGAGATCATCTATCCCAGCCTCCCTGGAATAACTTCTATGAAGGCACATTTGTCAAAGCCCCATCCAAGCCTGACCTTGAATACTTCCAGGGATGGGGCATCCACAACTTCTTTGGGCAACCTCTAGCAGTACCTCACTAACCCCTGAGTAAAGAATTTCTTCCTAACACCTAATCTAAGTCTGCCCTCTTTCAGTTCAAAACCACTGTGTCTTGTCCTGTCATTATATGCTCATATAAAAAGTTCCTCTTCCTCCTTTTTCTAAGCCCCCTTCAGGTACTGGAAGGCTGCAATGAAGCTTCCCCTGAGTCTTGTCTTCTCTAAGCTGAACAAGCCCAGCTCTCTCAGCCTGTTCTTGTAGCAGAGGTGCTCAGTTCTTGTCTTCATCTTTACAGGCTCCTCTGGACTCCCTCCAACAGGTCCATGTGTCCTTCCTGTGCTGAGGGCCCCAGAGCTGGATGCAGCACTGCAGCTGGGGTCTCATGAGGGCAGAGTAGAGGAGCAGAATTCCCTCCTCAGCCTGCAGCCCAGAATGCAGTTGGCTTTCTGGGCTCTCAGCACGTGCTGCTGGATCACATCTGGCCTCTCATCCACCAGACCCTGCAAGTCCTTCTCTGTTCCAGTGTTCTCAGCGACTACTTCTCCCAGCCTGCACCCATGTCTGAGGTAGTTCAGACTGAGCCATGGTTTCCAACTCCTCCTGCTTGTTACCAATATAGCCAGGTATACATAGAATATAGAGGTAGAAGTAACATTACAACAGGAAAAGGACTTCCCACTTTTCCTCACTCATCTGCTCTCCATAGCAGTGAATCTGTAGGACATACAGCAGTCTCAGTTTCTTACAAAGACAGGCCCCTTTGAAGCCTGATGCATTCCTAGGCTGGTGAGAAGAACATTCTGTCCTGGACTTATTTTGATGAGGATAGTTAATTCTCTTCAGAGCAGCRCACAGGCTGCTCTGTTTCATATTTTGGAGCAAAACACTGTCAGTAACACAGCACTGTTTTAGCTGTTGCTCAGTAGTACCTACAAAGCACCAAGATTTTCTGTGTCTCATGCTGCCCACCAGCAGGTAGGCTGAGGGAGCCGAACAAACTGAGATGCCACACAGCCAGGACAGATGCTGTGCTCAGCAATAACAGCTGGTAGAAAGGAGGAAGTGGGAGGATGTTCAGAGCTGCAGCATTTATTAAATAACAATAAGGCTTTCTTGGAGATGATTGAACTCCTTCCTGCCACAGGAAGTAATCAATTAATTAATTTTTTGTTTTACTTGTATGAAGACCTTTGTTTTAACTGTTAAACTGCCTTTATTTCTCACTTGTTTTCTCACTTTATCCCTTCTGATTTTTTCCCCTTCACCTCAGTGGGGGAACAAGCAAATGGTTGTGTGCAGCTGTCTAAAACAGATAACCCATACCACCTCCACCTTCCCCACCAGCTCGTTTGTCCTCTTTCCTTTTTTCATACTACCTGTGTTTTCAGTGTCAAAACCTTGCTCTGCCAGCTCCTTTTCTTCCTTCAGCAGCTTATGGATCTGGTTGGACTTGATACGTTCTGACATCAGCTTGAAGTTGGCATCATCCTTCTCCCACAGCTGCTGCGTCAGGCGGATGTTCTGCTCTTGCACGTCATCAAAGGCTTGGCCTGTGACATCCATTTCTGACAGCAGGGCCTCTTCCTCCTGCCAAACAATCACGGGCACTGGCCAAACTCTGCCCTGGATCCCCTACATGACCCTGAACATTTTATTCAGAGACCAAACCTAGTGAAGATGAAGGAAGATTCTTGTTGTCAGGGAACACCACCATCCCAATAACCAGAAAAATGTACCCTCTACAAGTCTGCACCTCAGCAGAGATATTCTGAATTTAAAGGTGCAGAGAAAAGATGGTCACCTATCTCTTGGCTGGCAGGATCAGCTTTGACACAGTCATTGCCAGAGCTGGGCAGAAACCAACTCCCAATTCCGGCAGATGAACAGCTGTCAGATACACCAGGCCAAAAATGCTACATGTGGACAGCTTGACAGCTTCCAACCAACAGGCTGCCAGGTGTCTTAAACTCACTTTGGCCATTTCAGCATTGACAAGGCAGAGGAGTTCTGTTCTACAATAACAAGTATTCTAAAAAAGTACATGTCAGTTATTGGTTTGCCTCTATCCTGCTGAGGTGCTCCTGCCCTCTCATTGGAATAAGCCTTTTTTTAGCAGAAGATATGTATGAGTTTCATGCAAACATGTTCACCAGATGAACTGAGGAGGTAAGTCTTAAAAAGAAATTGTAATCTCTTCCCCTAATGGCTGATAAAACCATTTCTCCTCCATGTGCTTCACCAAGGCCACATGTTTAATTGTTTATTTAATGTTACTTGTTATTAAATATTTCCCACCATGGCCTGCCTGTGATACCCTGGAGCTGAGTGTGGAGGGGGTTATTTTGTTGGTGGTTCTTTTGCTTGTTTTCTTCTCCTTTGGTAAACAAGGACCAAACTCCCATCGCATACAGATAAAAATTCCTTCCCTCTTCCTGGACGTAACCTGAAGGCAGCTACTTCACAGGTGCTCCAGCCAAAAGAGAACTCCTCAGAAACTTCTCACCTGCTTAGCCATGGCAAGTTTCTTCTGTAAATATTCAATCTGTTCCTCTACTGCTCGGATCTTGCGGAGGGCATCCTCATCAGCCATCTTTTTATTCTCCTTTTTTTCCTTGTCTTCCAATTCTTTTACCCTTTGCCTCAGTTCTTCAAGCTACAAGAACCAACCAGAAATGACACTAAACACAAGGATGTGCCCTAACATTGTTAAGAGCTTGTTTTCCCCAAAATTCTCTGAAATGCTCATAATTGCCTTCAAAGCATGGGAAAAAAAAAAAGAAAACCATGTCATTTTGACAGAGTACTACAGGCAGATTTACCATTTGAGATGGGCTGTAAGCCCAAGTCCTTGACTTCAACACCTWTGAAAATTTCACAGCATCTTTTATCAGAGTAGGAACATCAGTCTCTTGCAATTCTACATGTATGGATACATGGACAGAGAGCATCTGCTCCTTTAAGGGCCTCTGGTCAAGGACGTTTTTCTATACAAGAAGGAGATAATAGGAAAAGGAGAAGGTAAAGTAAAACATACAGAGCCACAAACTTGGCAGACAAATGGTAAGGGAGGCAGTGATGAGAATGAAACCAGGTCAGTCACACTAACTGATGAGATCACATGAAAGTGTGAAAATGTTAATTCCATCAAGGTAATCTGAGTATGGGAGAAGGAGAAAACCCAAAACAAAATATATAGAGACACAAACCTGACAAAACAAACACAGAGACAAAGAGAGGAAKCAAACCTCTCCAGTCACAACAGCTGACAGGCTTCTAAGAAACTACAGGAAGCACTTACAGGAAGATCAGCTTGGACTTTGTAATTGATGACACTGTAAAGCAGGAATGGCTCCTGAACTTGGAGGGCTGTGGGAATCAAGAGCTGTTCAAATCCAGAAGCAATGTACAGGGAAATGGAGATCAAGGATGAACAAACTGGGGTTAGAAAGATGTCATGGTTTAGAGGAGATCGTTACCTGCAAAGACCTGTGATCTTACTCAGCCAATGAGAAAGTAAAGTTTGGCTTTGTGAATGCCCATACCAAGCTGTGAACCCTGGGAACTCGCTCTCTTTTCGCTGCTCACCTCTGAAGAGGTAAGAAGCAAGCTGGGCCCTGCCTAGCTTGAAACATCTGCCAAGCTCAGTGACTCTTGGGCAGGGACAGGGGAGGAAGATATCTCCCCGGCTCCGCTCAGACTAAGTTCCAGCGGCTGGTGGTGGAGAGAGAGAAACTACAGCCAATTCCCCTTCCCCTCCCCCACCCCCGCACCTTCCACCCTAGAGTGGCTCTGAGCCCAGGTTGAGTACCGCGAATGAGACCAAGGGGTGGAGGGGGGTAAAAGCTACATATACCAGCCACTTTTCCTGCTTTTTCCTTCCCCTCTGTCATGTGGCCTCAGAGTCTTTTGAGAGSTGCTGCTGCTGCCTGGCCAAGATCACGTGACCATCTGCAGACCCAAGCTAAAGTTAACTCTTTCTTTGCCAAAGTGAAACTTGCAGAACATTAGTCCTCTATAGGGTGAAGACAAAGTCATGGTGGTGACATTCCTATTTAGGCTGCATGAAGATACTGAGGTCTGTGAGAGAGATGTTGTGTCTTAAGAGATGAGAAGACATCTTAGGCTGTGTCCTAGGGTGACTTTATGATGTTTGTATCCCCAAATTGTCTGTTCTGTGTTASATATTGTGTTCTGTAGCTTTAAGACTGGCGTCGAGAGCAAAGCGGGAGAAAAGCATGGAGTTTATTTTCAGAAAAGCAGCACCCTTCTCCACATTGCAGCTCCAGACTGTTCGTCTGCAGCATGGAGAGGCAGTGGATCAGAGATCTTTTTTTTTTTTTTAGCTTTTAGTCAGTTTTAGCTAGCTAGGGCAGAGAAGTTCCCTGGACTGTTTTTTTCTTCTTTTTTCTTGGGACGGTTTAAACCTGCTTTTGGACTGAAAGACCCACAAGAGTGAGAGCACCAGGAGTCCACACCAGTGGGCCACCGGGCCCAGGCCAACATTTCTCCAGCGCTGGAGGAACTGATAATAGACTGAGCAAGCTGAGCTCCCACGGCAAGGACTTTCTCAATTTTGCCAGGTTTTATTGTTTCATATTATTAATTTCTAGGTTTGTGAGCACTTTGTTTGTTAAGTAAATAGTTTTTTCCACTCTTAAGATTTTTTTTTCCTCCCGCATCAGTAGGGGGGAGGGGCCATTTTGGTTTGCTTCCCAGAGGGGCCCCAATTTGGGAAGTTTCCTCCCAAATTTGCCCCAAACCAGCACAGGCTGAAAATCATTTGTGAATTGTCGTAACAAACTATATTATGCTAGAATATATCTTTAAACTATGGACAATATGAACTGGGGAAATGATTGTTCAGATAGGTGGTTTTGAGCAAAGGTATTTGTAATGGACTAAGTGAAGCAGGGACTTTGTGGTCCCCTGAGGTATTTGAGCAAGATGCTTGATGTGATAAAGTCCTCTGTGCCAGTGCTTTGACAGAGTGCGAGATGTGCTGAAGAAGCCTCTGTGCCAGTGAAGAAGTGATAGCTATTTCTGCCCTTGAACGGGATGAAAAACATCCTTTGCACCTGAACTGTTMATTTTAAAATAACACCCCAGAAGGTACAGAGTCCATGACCCAAGTGCAGCTGATGGTAAAAGCTGCATGATATGGGAGAATCACAGAGACAGACTTTTTTTTTCCAGGCAGCTGTCTTCTGTGAGAGCTAAGAGCCACAAGTAGACTTTTCTTTCTTGTGGAGAATTAGCATAACCAGAAGAAGCTTATCTCTCTAAAGAGATGTATGAAAGATTATTTTATAAGAAGTACAGACCTTGAGTTCTGAGTTTTTGCCTTCTTCAATGTCTGTGAGACAGAAAAGAAGCTGATGGGAGAGGGGAATAATGTTTTGGAAGTTTCTTTGCGATTCTTTGGTTTTTTCTTTCCTTTTTGTGTGTGTGTAAATAAAACTATCTTTAGATCTTTTAAGTTTGAGCCTGCTTGAGTTTTCTCTTAATCCTATCTTACCGCAGAAAAACCCTAAAACCACCACATTAATTGCAGCATTGACCAAGAAAGCAAAATTAGTGAACATGAAACTACTACAACAGAGAAGGGTATAAAAGCAGGCAGTCCTATGGAAAATATGGGCAGTCAGAACACATTTGTCTGGCTCAACCTTGCACATGACCATCACATCCCGTCCTGTCCCATCTTATCTTTTTATTATTGCACATTTTCTTAAGTATTGCCGTGTAATCTCTTTACCCCATGTATGTGTGTTGCACAGAGAAAGTGCTGCCTATAGGTGAGACTTGCTTGTGAAGAAAGCAAGAGGGGCTTGGAACCATAGGGGTCCCAAACAGAGGGACATGCTGGTACTTAAGGGATCTGCAAATGAGTCTGTACTTAGGAACCTAGAGACTAGTGTGTGTGTGTATGTGCCTACACTAGTAATTAGTCCCTGTTTATCTCCAGACCATTCCAATCTCCAAGTGAAAAAGCTGAGAAGGCAAACAATCCTCAGTTCTGAGGAGAGACACAACACAATTCTGCTGCAGGGTATCTGAGATAGCAAGACAGACCAGGGTGAAAACACAGCAGCAAAGCCACACTGTTACACAGCGAGCATGAGAGCCTGGCAATATTCTCTCCGTCTCCCACATGGATATGAAGTTGTTGGTGGGTCATGGTATTTTGGTAACATAAAACAGCAACTGAGTATAGGCTGGAAATGAAACATGTTCAGGCACATGGGTTGAAAGGCAAGAAGTGGGGTGGAGAAAAAATATGTATCCTAACAATATGCTACAACCTATCCACCTCTGCTTWGGGAACCATCCAGGAGTGAGACCATTGCTGTGTCCTCTATTAAAAACCAGCTGCTGTAAACTTCTGTGCTATTGTTATGACACCAACAAATACACATTACTTGACCCACACCATGAAGTATCTGGTTTGGTAATTCATGCTTCAGGCTGCTGTAGCAAAAACATTTCTACATTGACCACATCACAATCAGATACAGAGAGTGTCAAGAAACTTCAATGATGCTGATCCCATAAAAGCAAGAATACACAAACATCCCAGACTTGGGCACTGCCTCTACAGGAAACGGAGAAAAAAACTCTACTTGAGCTCAGCCTTCAGCTGCTTGATCACTTCAACCTCCTTCTTTCTTCCATCCTCATGCTTCCCTTTCTCCTTCTCTTTTGACTCTCTCCTTCTCTAATTCCTTCTGCTTCTGCTTTTCTCACTCTCGTTCCTTTTCCTTCTCTTTGTCTTTTTCTTGTTCTCTCGATTTCTCCTTCTCCTTCTCTCATTCCCTCTCCCTTTCTCGTCTCTCCTGCTCCCATTCCTCTTCATCTTGCCTGGCCTTCATTTCATGAACATCTTCAGAAGCAGCCTTGGGAACAGACACTTGGGCAGAAGGATCATCAGGCTCCTGCTTCATCTCTGCACATTTCTCCTTTCTGTCTTCAGTGTTGGACTGGGAGTGGAGGAGAGCACTGCCACTGCGAAAGCGGATCTGGCATGGAACAGCAAGAGAGATGACCAAGAAAACAAACATTCAAGTTTTATTTAAGAAAACAAACATTTAAGGTATAAGTTCTTAGGCAGGGATCTTCCTTACCCCCTTCTCCCTTGTCTTCCCAGATCCATGCTTCCATGCCCCCTTTTCATGGAGCACTACACAGCTACAAGGGAAGAGCATTCATTTGCTGTAAGGAAGCAGTAGAGTGCAGAGCTCCACAGAAAATTTCACTGCATCCTGCACAGTCTATCAGAAAGGTTGATATTGCTGGCAAGGGTGACAGCATTCCCCCTACCTCTAAGCACTTTCACCTCTTTTCTGGCATTTCCTGCTGTGTTACCTTGCTCAGGTCAGACTGGGCCTCTCTAAGTTTGCGCTTGCATCTCAAGACCTCTCCCTTCAGCTGGTGGTTGTGATTCTGGAGGCTGCGGATCAGGTGACGCATCTCCTGATTAATTGGGCCTGCAAAAACAGAAATACCTCTGTAGCAAACCACACTTATGTCAAACTTCTTGAGGACTTGAGTAGATGAAGAACCATCTACATGACAATGACAAAGAACAAAATAAGACTGTTACCATTTTGCCACACAGCAGAGCAACACAAAACACTTGCAGAAAAAAAGTCATGCCAGTTTTATACGCCTTACAGATACGGCATATTTATAAGTCCTTGCAAGTTCCCACATAACATTAATTTTATACCCATGATCCTAAGGGAAACATGTCATATTACAAAAGAAATCTGATTTAAATGCTACTTCAGAARTAATTTATTTCCTCTGATTAAATTTACTGCTTTACTATCTACTAGATCATCCTTCAGATATGAAAATGAATCCTCCCCCCAGAAGTAATTTTTAATAGTGCAAAATATCCTGTCATAAACCAAATTGTTAGCAAAATGTATTTATTACTCAGCATCAAGAAGTTATCAAGAAGTCGGATAACATGGAACTGGCCTCCCAATAAAATAGGTGAAGAGCTTTGTTTTTTGAGACAAAGAGACCTGCCAGAACAAGTACTGAACAAGTAACAAAGAATCAAGCCAGGTGTTCTAGTGTACTGTAGCCCCTAATGGGCATTGGTGGTGTTTGTTTTTAGGCACAGCAGAACAACACCATACCTGCTTGCTCATTGGCAGCAAGTGTCTGTTCAAACTCTATCCTCAACATCTCATATTCTTTGCGGACTTGTGCCAGGGTGTCCTCCAGCTGAATCACCTCAGTACGTAGCTTCTTGTGAAGGCTGACCTCATCCCTCTGAGGAACAAAAAGGAAAGAGAACTTGGTCCTTTGAACTGGGAATCTCTCTCACCTCATCAATACAAGCTACCACAACAGCCTGATTTAGTGCCAGAAATGCAAATTCCCWGAGCATTTGCAGAGGTACACAGACCCAGCAGTGATGGTGGGTGGCACAACAGAGTTCCCAGGCTGATGGAGCAGAGCTGTTGCCTCGATCAGTTCCACCTGGCGCTGGTGTRTGGCGCGGGTGCCGTGGAGCAGCGTGCGGGCTTCGTCAAGGTGTGCCTTCAGCTGGAGACTCTCGTTATACAGAACAGAAAACTGAGACTGCATGCAGCGATATTCCGGGGTCTCCTTCACAGCCTCTTCCACTGCCCATTGCAGCTCAACCTAGTTGGGACACAAGAAAATGCCACAAAAAGGAGTATTATCCCCTTGCCTTTGGTTTCTGTCTCTCAAGACAGAACAGTGAATCAAGCTCCCACAAGCAAAGACAAAAGTAGAACTTCAATAGCATTGCTGTGAAGTAGGTCCAAGTGATATACTTCAGTACCAATTTTAAAAACTCTCTGTGGTCTCTGCATGAGTTAGGCTGCTTCTCTTGCACAACCACATCACAGAAGTTTTTGACTCTTGGGTCCTGAAATAGTTTCTCTCAAAGATATGAACTTAGAAAACATAAGAAATTGTAAACACCCAGATCAATAAAGATGGACACATAGAAAAGTATGAGAGAACAGAGAAAAAGCACATGCAAGCAGGCATTATGTTAGTCTTCTACCAGTAAGACACAATGACTGACAGAAATGAAAAAAAACCCCAGAGGTACAAAACTGAATTCCTATGAAAAAAGTTCTCAAATTATTGTGACTGGCAGCACTGAAACACACATATATACACATTCATTCAGCTTAAAAGTAATTAGGGAAAAAAAAAAGTTGTAAGCTAAAGACGATTTCTCTCTACACAAATTCATGTGGATAAACACAATTCAGAGGTGCCTCAACACAGTTCCCAGCATCAGATCTCTGAAATTTAGGTTATTTAGACAGACATTTCTTATAATTGGCACTGACCACTAAGATGACATTTGGATTATTCTCCCTACCATATACTTATCTACCACAGCACCACAGCTCCTTATGTTACTACCTTTAAAACAACACAAATTCATAGGCTGTTTCCTATCTTATCCATCTCCCACACTGGGAAAGACAAATTTATTGACTCTTTCAAGAGTCTCTCTCCCCACACAAGTTTGTTCTCTGGTTCCAGTTGCACAGGGAGTGAGGAAGGTGGAAGAGAGATCACTGCTTGTAAAAAGGTGAAAACAGTTTTAACCAGACATGGTTAAAATGGACTCAAATATCAGAACGGGACACGGGCAGGAAACCATTACAATTTCCAAGGGTGGCCACATGGCATCACCAACGCACCAAACTGCAAGTGGAGCCACAGACTCGATGAAGCAAAGTGTAACACAGCCGAACAGCAGACTCAAAACAGACACTGCTAATGTTGTTTTCTGGAGACACAGCACTGCAGCCCGTCCCACAGAACACCTTCATCCTCACAGAGCTACATTTGCCTCACCTTGAGCTTTTCATTCTGTGTTGTTATTTCCTCAAGATCCTGACGTAGTTCCTCCAATTACATTACGGCGATTCCCAGCAAGCTCTTTATTCTCTTCCAGCTCTGCATTCATCTCCTCAAAGTGTTGAGATAAACTGCTTGTAAATCCTACTGTTAATGTTTCTCCTTGAGAGTGCTAATGAACTACCTGTTCATGCAGTAACAGCAATTACAGACTGAGCAGTGAGGTAACTTGACCAAGTAAGACAGAATCTAATGCCACCAGGAGTTTCTTAAGTAGGAAACCTGTACACAGACAAAATGGTTTGYCCAGAGTCACCCAGCTTTGTGGCACAGGATCTAAAAATTATCTTTACAAGTATATAAGTGTTCAAATTGTGGCACTTGTTCTCCTTGACTTTATTCTTCCCCTTGCCCACAGCCAAGCTGACCTTACCTCCCACGCATTAATGGTGATTGTTCCTCCACAGAGGCTGCTCCCAGCTCCACAAACCTTGTAGCCTTTGGAATTTACCTGTAAAAAATACAAGAGACTTCCTCCAAACCCAGTGAAATAGTGACAAGAGTGATGGAGCAGATCCAAGACCAAAGAAGGTTCTCAGTTCTCTCAGCAAAGTCCCAGATAGGATGTTACACACCTATCCAACACCACCCCCACTTCCCAGGTCTCCTGGACAGCACGGCAGTGCTTACTCGTTCCAGGACATCAGCCAGGTGGCGGTTGAGCTTCTGTTCCCTCTTGCGGATCTTGTCAATGTCCCACTGAAGGTCATCAATCATGGTCTCCAGGACAGACATCCGGGATTGTGCTGCCTCCACCCTCTCTTGCAGCTTGGAGAACTGCAATCAAGGGTGTGCTTCAGCCAACATATTGCACAGAATCAACTTTTCTGGAGGCTGCTCAGGAGTCATTTTCTCATATTCATCATGTGCTTTTCATCTTTCATCGTGGTGACAGACTGTTCCATGAACTGTCCTGAATTTTACACTGGCCAAATCGCAAGACAGCCACAAAAATAAGACAAAACTGAAAATGGAGAAAGAGCAGGAAACTGGTAATATCCGGCAGAATACAGAAGCAGTCACCTCAGCTTGTTCAAAAGCTTTTTTGATTTCAATCTTTTCAATCCCAATGTCCATCTACTCTACAGAGCACCTGAGCAAGACCAGCATTAACACAATTTTTAAATGAACTGAAATCTCCCAAACAAAGGCTGCTAATAATGTGAATCCCTTAATAAGTGGTATCATCTTGTAACTGGTATAATTCCACTGTCAAATGACAAAGAGAAACCAAGGAATTCAGACTGACAGGGATGTCACCTTGACTGTTCCAGGTATCGACACAGCCACCTCAGGATCACCTGCCCCCAAGTTCCTCTGCTCTCCCCTTTTCTTTAGAATTTAAATCCATACAAATAACTGACTTGCTTGTATCCTTTCCTTTAGTCATGTAACAAGCAAATCAATCTGATTTATACAGAAAATCTATGTACAGCTCTCCACTAAAACAACCCATTTTGTAACTTCCAAACTATATTGCTCCTGTGCCTCTCCAAACAAATAAGATGCTTTCCAAACTATAACCATAAATTATGCTCAGCAGAACCCCAAATCAGATTTCTTTCTCTCTCCTTTTTATACCTCCTGCAACATGACATTGTGCTTCTCCTGAAGAACATCAGCCAGTTCCTGCAGCCATCCATTCTCATGTGACAGGTAGGTATTCAGCTCCACTACTGCTTCTTCTATCACTGAAATATCTGAAAGGTGCACAAAGAAAAGGAAAATCATGGAAATCAAGGAACACTGATTTCAATTCCTGAACAGCAAAGAGAGAAACAAGAAAACAGAAAAGGAGATTTCTGGGTCTAACTTCAGTTTAACCTCTCCCACAGGTGCTTCCTGCGGGCCTGATCTCAATCTACAAAGAGCTTTGACTTGCACTCCCTAAGCAAAAGGCTCAGCAGTTTAACACTGCTGCACATTTCTGACCCAGGGGCCATTAGCCCACACTAGAGATCACTTCAGCTGTGTCTGTACCAGCAACCCAGAGCATGCCCTTGGAACCCAGGGACACCCAAATGCTGTTCAAATTGACACATAAACCTGCTACAACAGATGGCCCAGGATGACACACCAGGCCAACACACCATGATACCAGGTGACAACCACAGCACCTGGGTGACAGGGAAACCAGAGCACCTCAGGACAGCCTCACATGGCACCAGTGTCAAAGCTACTACAGTTTAGGACTGCCAGCCAAGGACAGAAACACTTCCCTACACCAATGCCAGACCTGGTCAGAGTACACAGAAGGCATACCAAACATGAGCTGATCTTCCACCCAAGTTTTCATTCCAAAGATTAAAATTCTAACCTTAAGCTAATGAAGTTTTTTCAACAGTCATCAGAGCGTAAAGGGAATATGCTACATTAATTTTTAGAAGCTAGTTATTTGGCTTTCTCTGCAAAACTCTGCTATGTTCAAAGCTGACAGTTACACTAAGCACACCATGCATTTAGATGAGCACCATTTTGCTCAGGACTAAATGGAAACTAAGCAGTTGGTTATTCTACTAAACTGAAAAAGAGAAGGAGTCCACCATCAGCTTGCAATGCTGATTTCACTTCTTTACTTTTACAAAGCCTTTTATGTGGTGCCTGAGGACAGCTGGCTGAGAAGGTTCAACTGTGGTGTCTGACTTCTCAGGCACATGAACACAGTACTGGCAGAAACAAGCTGCTTTTTAGCCGAAAAAGCTGGGCAGACCCCTCAGCATTCCAATACAATACACTTTTGGCACCTGGTCCTTTAGTAGAGGTTTTGATAATAAGCATTTGGAAAGTCAAACAAATTCATTTTGGAAAATAAATGCACATGAGAAGGACTCGACCTTAATGTCTACAATGCAGGATCAGGACTAAGGTGGGGGCAGATAAGCATTCTTGAATACCTGCCACCTTGGTCATACCTATTCAGCTTGTGAGATAGCAAATCCATCTTCTCCTGCAGCTTGTCACAATCTGAGCACCAGCACCGCAGGAGGACTCCACACGCTTCTGCAGCTGAGATTCTATCTCCTCACTGGTACTGCTGGCTAGAGTGGCCAAGAAGGAGAATGCTGGCTCCAGTCTTTCTGCTGGGAACACAAAGAGGTGAAAAAAAGTAAATGTGTTCCAGAAAGTAGTATATCACTGATCTTTACAATCACAAAAATAATCTCTGTCAGCCTTTAGAAATGGACATCATCATTGTCTACAGCTGAAATCCATCTTTCCCACTGTCTCCAGACAGGTGCCTCACCTCGTTCCCTCTGATCTTTGCGCTCCTGATTACTGTCAGAGTCTGATTCAGGTTCTGGCACCATCAGTGCTTTTCTTTCAGAAAAAAGGTCTCCAAGACCTTGGTCCAGGTCAAAGCGTTTAAGGATGATGCGGACATTTTCATCAAACTGAATGATGAGACAGGCAAGGCAAGGCCAGACAAGATAAAGAATGGATGTGAACAAAAGGAGTGCAGTGATACAGGAGAAACAAGAAAACAGTGTATATGAAGTAACAAAAGCTGTTACCAACCTGATTCCAGTATCGGTTGATGATCAGCAGAGAGACATCGTCAGTGGCCTGCCGGCGCTCCAGCTTCTCAATGTGCTCCCGCAGCTCATCTTCAATGGCCTGGTGCTGGTCGAGCATCTCTGCGAGCTTCCGGTTCTTGGTCTGCAGGGTCCGGATGTCCAGCTCCTCCTGGGCACATGGGACACAAGCCAGGTCACAGAAGGGCTCATGCTGACCCCGGAGACATTTGTGCCTCCAGATGAAAAAAAAACAAAAGGTGGAGCAGGGGTATGCAAGGAAGACATACCGTTGAAGAAACACCACCAAGTCTCCACAGTGGTGCCTGAATCTTCAACCGCTGCCTTCTTCTCCAGAGGTGCAGAAGTGCCAGGCTCTCCAGCCGTCCGTTTATTGCCAACTCCAGACATGGTAGCTGAAGTCTACAGATTCCCACCTTCTCCAAGTTCTTCCTGAACCTTAAAGAACACTATTTAAAAAAACATCAAMTACACATCCACGTGGTCAATTTGATTTGGGGTTTTTAACTTGCTAACCCATCATGGTAACAGATGTCCAAAACAGAGCAGATCATGGAACTCAGAAGATTTTGAAAAATATTTGTTGGGAGGAATGGATTTAAAGAGGAAGACTGGTAAGAAAGACTGTAACTCAGTCAAGTGACCTTGCAGCTGGGAATAACCCTTGATAAGCCAGTGATCCTCTGGCATGGACTGAGTTTAGGGTGCCCACATCTGTAATACTGCACCTCTGCTCAAGTGTTGCTTTGGGGATCCCACAAGTAGCAAGGTAAAGGAAAAAAAATCTACTCATTTTGTTCTAATTGGGAATTTGTACCAGCCTCTGCTTACTCACACATTCTAGTTCAACGTTAAGCTGTAAAAGACACCAGCAGGATCTGCACTGCAAGCAGAAAGTTGATGGGGAACATATCCACTGCTCTGTAATGTTAAAATGGAAGCACTGTATCTTATCATGTTCTTTGTAAAAAAACCTTCATGCAGGTTTCAGTCACTGCTTTTCTGCATTAACAAAAATGAACCAGGTTAGACTTTAGCAAAGAACTGAGATGGTGTTATGTGGCACTAATTCACAGCACAACAACCAAACTGTTCCTGAATCTACACACAAAGCCAGTCGAAGCTGAGGGCAGCAATAACCCGGAAATTAATGTGCTCTCTACTTAGAGAGCTCACAAATCCTACAGAACTGAAAAGCAACTTGGAGCCAAGGCTTGTAAAGATCCATTCCAGGAGTTTTTTTTCTCTACCAGGAGAGATGCAGACATGTTTGAAGAGAACCCATTCCAAACTCAGTGCAGTCTGAAAAACTCAGGATTAACAGAGAATCACAGAACAGATACAAGGGAACTACACGGGAAGACTGGAGGTCACTGTGCTCCTGCATGAAGCAGGCTCAGCCAAAGCAGGTTGCCAAGGGCCCTGTCCAGGCAGCCTGAGCATCTCCAAGCACAGAAACTCAGCAATGGCTCTGGGCAGCCTCTGTTGTACTTGATCACCCTCAACAGGTTTTTCTCATGTCTGAACAATATTTCATGTAGTTTCCTATAATATTATTGATCAAAGCTACAAGAAGGTCCTTAAAAACTTTGCAAAATGAATGGAGCAGCTGGACATGAAAAATGGAACCAAGTAGATTTTCTCTAGACATGAGACGCATTCTTCTGCCACAGTCACTGATGCTATGCTAGTCTCTAGACTGAATGAAACCAGAAGTGAATGAAGCGCAGACCATACCAGTAAATCCTGACTTGTTTCATTTAAGCCTATAATGGCATTTACAGTCCAACTAGGGGTTATGAACTGAACCTTCCAGTTCTTATCTACTTTAACTGAGTTCTACTGAAACAGTTCTACTGAAAGCCACAAGGCCATTGCATTTTGAAGACAAAGCTGGTACACTGCTTTGCCAAACCTCAGCATWTCACAAGCATCTAAGCTTGGCTTTGCCCTTCATTGCATGCAAAACAGTATAAAGATTATTTCTTTATTAACAGTATAAAGATTATGAGTTACTGAAACAGCATATATGCGGATCCTGTGAAGTATCTTTTAACTCGGGCATTAAATTACATCTCAAATTAAAAAACAAAGACAACTGCCACAGAACCATTTTCCTTCTCTTAGTGGCAGCATTGACTTTAGCTAGAATTCCAAGAGCACTGGAAGGGAACAGCTGTCACTAAAAACATCTTATCTGTCCTGTCAGTGCAGCAAACCACCACTGTCCACACTTTTTGTCCACGGACAAAATACTCCTTCCACTGCCTCCTAGCACCACTTCCCTCAGCTCCAGCTCCCCTCTCACCACCCCCTCACACACTGTACACCAGATCCTAACCTATTAATTTTTAATGGCCACAGGCCCTCTCTTTCACAGAATCACAGTATCATTTAGAATGGGAAAAACCTCTGAGATCATGTTCACCCTATGAACCAACCCCACCTTTTTAGCCACACCATGGCTCTGAGTGCCATGTCCAGCCAGGGAAAGGGATTCCACCATCTCCCAGGGCAGCCCCTTCCAGTGTCTGATAATCCTACCTGCTGCTCACACACAGAAGAGGTAAAGAACTCTAAGCATGAATGTACATTACTTTGAATGTCAGATTTATTTCCTTTTTGACACAGAAGCTGTCTGCTTCGCAAACAAAGTAACTTTTGCTTACTCACTCTGTATTTGCTTAAAAAAAGGATGGATATCTGATGACAAGTCCTATAGATTGAAACTTGAATTAGATTTTCTTTCTCATTTACTACCATTTTACAACTAAACCAGAAACCTTTATTACATCTGTCACCATCAGATGTTCCTGCAACAGTACAGAAACTACGTTACACACATATAAACCTGTATTTATGTATGGACATAGAACAACAGAAATAAAAGCACTGGACAGACTTAAAAGCTGCTATTTGAGTTTATACGCCCCAGCAGGAACACCAGTCAAACAATGTTCCATCCACAAGCCTAATGGGGATTTTTCCACGCCTTCAGGTCAGGCTCAGCAGGAATATCTTAAGCATGGAAGGAGAATGGGGAAAAACACCAACCTCCGTGCTCTGCCTGGCCCTAGCTTGGCATGGCTGGGGTGCTGTGTTCAGTTCTGTACTCCTCAGTACAAAGACAAGGAGACGGTGCAGTGGCAGCCGCAAAAATTATGAGGGCCCTGGAGCATCCCTCTTATAAGGAGAGACTGTGACATCTGGGCCTGGTTGGTCTGGAGAAGAATGAGAGGGGATTTCATTAACACACATAACTATCTCCAAGGTGAGTGCCAGCAGGGTGGTCCAGATTATTTTCAGTGTAACCCAGCAACAGCATGAGGAACCGTGGCCATAAACCAAAACACAAGAAGCTCCACCTCAACATGAGGGAGAAGTTCTTTCCACTGATAGCGGCAGAGCACTGGAACAGCAGCCAACGGATATCGTGAACTCTCCCCCTCTGGGAACATCCCAAATCCCCCTCAACGTGCTCCTCTGTCACCTGCTCCAGGTGAATCTGCCTTGGCAGGGGGATTGCACCGGGTGATCTCAACCCGAAAGATTCTGTGATTTAGCTTCCCACACACACCATCCCCTCCCAAACCTCCTACGCTATCCCATATCCCGTGGGGGTCCGGCCCCTGGCCCCGCCCCAGCGCCAGGCGGACACGCCGCGGGCCCGTCCTTCCCGCCGCGGGTGTGCGGCGCCTACAGCCCCCAGCGACCCCCCCTTCCTCGGCACAGCTACCTCCCGCCTCTCCCAGCCCGCCCCACAGACCCGGGGCCGCCGCCGCGCCCCGACTCGCCGGCAACAGCCGCCGACGGCCGCCGGYCCGGTCACCACTTCGCCCTCACCCGTCAGAGAGGCGCCGCTTTGCCCTCGCCCGACGCCGGCACTGGCCGCATCCGCACCCAATATGGCGGCGCGGGCGGAGCCGCCCCCGCCCACCCGCGGCCCCGCGGAGCGGCCGCCTCCCTGCCCGCCCCTGGAGCCCGGTGCCGGCCGGACGGCGCGGGGAGGGCGTTGGAGATGCCGAATGTGGGCAAAACATTCGGTGTCAGCCATGGTGTGGCAGTAGAGCCAGGGCAGTGATTGTCGCCCCTCATTCGTCACTAGAGAGGCCACGCCTCGAGTCCTGTGTCCACTTCTGCGCCCCTCAATTTAGAAAGGACATTGAGGGGCTGGAGCGTGTCCAGAGGAGGGAATGGAGCTGGAGAAAGGGCTGGAGCACAAGTCCAGTGAGGAGAGACTGAGGGAGCTGGGGGGGCTCAGCCTGGGGAAAAGGAGGCTCGGGGGGACCTTGTTCTCCAGAACTCCCTGGCAGGAGGGTGCAGCCAGGTGGGGGTCAGGCTCTGCTCCCAGGGAAAACAAGGGACAGGACAAGGGGARACAGCCTCAAGTTGCACTGGAAGAGGTTTAAGTTGGACACTGGGAAGAAATTCTTCACAGAAAGGGTGATAAGATATTGGAAGGGGCTGCCCAGGAAGGTGCTGGAGTCACTGTCCGTGGAGGTGTTTAAGAAAAGACTGGACGTGGCACTCAACACCATGGTAGGGTTGACAAGGTGGCGTTGGGTCATAGGTTGGATTCCATGATCTCAAGGGTTTTCCCAACCTAAATCTGTGGTTCTGTGGAAATTTGTGTGTGAAATACATAAATATGCATGTACCACACAGGTTAGCTCCAGCTAAGACTAAGTAAAATGTGAGTCTGAAGTAAAATTTTAGTGGTTTAGGTTTATTATCATAATCTTTGCAGAAAAACATAAAAACACCTGGCAACAGCATCAGGTCAACAAGGTTCCYGCTTTATTTGCATTGCCCAGGGAGGCTGGAGATATCCCGACCCTGGAATTGTCCAAACCGATGTTGGATGCAACTTTGAGCCACCTGGTCTAGTGGGAGGTGTCCCTGCCCATAGAAGAGATTTGGAACAAGATGAGCTTTAAGTTCACTTTCAACCCAAACCATTCTGTGATTTGATGTTTAAAGTTTGAAGTACGTTTGCACCTCCTAAGCAGCACAAGGTTTTTGTGCAAGTGCAAAGTTTAATTTTGTTATAAATGAAACATATATAAAAAATAAAATAATTTATTATGAAACAGAGCAACAAAATGCTGGGATGCCACACACAAAAGTCAGAGCCGAGCCCGGGATCGGTGCTGGGTGAACCGCAGGTATGGCTTCTATCRCACTGTATCACCCTAGTTCACGAAGTCTGTGGAGAATATAATTGATGAGTGGTTAAAAAGCAAAGGACATGGTGGGTTGAAACTAGAACAGATATGAGGGACGTGAGGGACGTGAGGAACAGCGCGCCCTTGAGCACAGGTGCTATACAATAACAGGATTCAGAGAAAGAAACAAAGAGCAACAGAATGCRAAGAACTGAAATCACAATGTAACTTAAATTTGCTRGGAATAGGAGGGATTGACCTYTAATGCTAAACCAATGATGAGCTGTACTTTTGCAATAYGTATTAGCTTCATTATCTATGATATAAATATAGCCTTCTGATTGGTAATAAACTGAGACTTTCTGATCATCATCGGATGGTGTTTGTCTCCCGCCGCATCCTGCAACAAATGGTGACCCTCGACGTGATGGGATTCTAGCACCACGAGCGGAGCGGCGTAGGGGTCAGGTCCTGCAAGCAGAGGGACGGCGAAAAAGAGCAAAGGAATTCCCGGCTCCGCGCAAGCAGAGGGACGGCGAAAAAGAGCAAAGGAATTCCCGGCTCCGCACCCTGGGTGACCGTAGAGACGGGCCCGGCTGATACGTGCTGCCGAGACCTTGGGGAGCTGCAACAGCGCTGGTAAACTTAATCATGCAGAGGCAAGCAGCATATGATTTATTCACTGAATTCTTAAAAAAGAGGCAGATTAAAGGGATTGACTTACAAAAAGAGTTACCTGGGTTATAAGCATATGGGTACGATAAAGGGTTTTTTGTGAATCCACATACAGTACATGAAATATCAGAATGGCGAAAATTYGGGGATAAGTTATGGGAGGTGGTATTAGAAGATGATAAGATAGCAAAAAAGATGGGGAAGCTATGGAAAATAGTGCAAAATGAGTTGTTACAGTATCAAGTAGAAAAAAAGGCTGCGCAGTATGCGACTGCCGCTTTAGAGAAAAATAGAGCATACGATAATGAATTGAGTGATAGTGTGCCCCTACCACCTAGTATTTCCACTGTAACACTACCCCCAATACGTAGATCTGAGCCGGAGCCTGAGCCGCCTGACCCGGGTTGCCAGCCGCCGGCATCCCCCCATGTACCCTCTGAAGAACAGGGACCGTGGGGCTCCAGCCGCCTTGCCGCTAAAGAGTCTATCCCTAGGGCAGAATCTGACCTAGTGGGGGCCTTGGCGCAAGAGTGGAGGGACGCGTGGGCGGCCCTGGCAAGAGAGGGGGCTGAGCGGGGGGACGAGCAGATACTGCAAGCCACGGCAGAACTGGCATGCCCTGTGACCTACCAAGTACAGCCCGGGGGGGGGAGGCTTGTTAGCTCAAATTACAGCATTAGATTGGAAGTTGTTGTCACAATTGCTCTCTACAGTCAGTCAGTTTGGGATAACTAGTGAGCCTGTGAAGCAGATGTTAGACTATATATGGAGCACACAGGTGCTGCTTCCAGCTGACTGTAGGGGCATTGCAAAGTTGATTTTTACTCCACATCAGCAGTTGTTGTTCAATGCTCATTGGCAGGCTGAGGTGAGCTATGCGACATCTATAAATAGACACCCAGGGGATCCTTTGCACGGGGTGACAGTAGAGGAATTGATGGGTTTGGGTCCCTACCTACGCACTGAAGCACAGGCATTACTAGGTCCGGATAAATGTCGGGAAGCGATGAGGCTAGTCCGAAATGCGATAGATAAGGTTAAGGACCCAGGGGGTCTGCCTGGATACATGGGAATTAAGCAGGGGCGAGAYGAAACGCTTGGAGCTTTTGTTGATAAGGAAGCAATAGARAAAGCAGGGGTACAAGAGCACATGCGAGCAGCATTGTTAAAGCAATGCCTACTTCAAAATGGTAATTCAACTACAAGGAGTTTAATAAATAGCCTTGGAGCTCAGTGGACTATAGCAGATGCATTAGAAAAAGCCGCCACTATGCCAAATGGCTCGCAGGCATTTTTAGTGGAGGCTATAAAACAATTAGGGGAAGGGTTAAAAGAGCAGACTAAAGCATCCCAAAGCCAGGTATTAGCAGCCCTTGCCCCTCTCCAAGTGTCAGCAGCCGTAAGCCATCRTGCAGCTGTGGGCGGACGAATGAAGTGTTACAGATGTGGGAATACAGGTCACGTTCRTCGCGAGTGCACCGCCACAGGAATTTAGTGTGCAAAATGCCACTCTGACACTCACAACCAACCCTGCTCGCCCTGTGATGCTGACTGAACAACACCGACACACACTGCAACAAATTATGGACTGCGTCAGTCAGAGYCAGCTCCAGTGCCGTGACCTTAAAACTGGACTATAGCAAAGACCTGCAAAAGTTATATTTTGGGGGAGAGGATATCTCTGTGTGTCTACTCCTACAGRTTCAGAGTGGATTCCTGCACGTTGGGCGAAACCCGTGAGCAGTCCGAAGCCCCCTGAAAAATCYRCAGAAGCCTCAGAACAACAGGACCCTTCGGATTTGCCCATCTTAGGCGGGACTTTTCTTTCCTTTCCAGATTGAGATTCGGAGRTGGATGCAGCCGCTGTCTAGAGAGGAAGAACAGAAGCTCCTCTTCAGACTGCAATTAATAGTCCATCCTCACAAAACATTTTTAGAGACTGTTATTGATCCTAGAATTGTAAATGCTTGTAACCGTGATCAGTTTGCTTATTTGCTGACTGTTTTAGCTCATTATCAGTCAGGAGAAACTTGCAGTCAAGTGTGTTTGAGTTGCTGGGATAGTAAATGTAGAGCTTGGCTGTTGATTCAGTGTGGTGGGTGTAATGAGCAGAAGTGGATCCATCAGCAGTTATTTCAAGAACAGTGGTGTGGCACTTGTTATAACGCTTGGAGGGCAGACTCACCACTAGAAGCTCTGCAGCGAGTAACAGGGCTGCCTGTGCCCCAGGCAATACAGTTGTTTGAGAGTGAGGAACAAAAGTTTTTAGCCGCGTATCGGTGGGAGTTTGAGCATCAGTTGCAAAGGATTAAAGCACTTAATGGGACACAGGTATTGAGAAAAAGGTGTGATAGAGGAATTCGGATCCCTCATATGTGGATKGTTCGTCCTTCTGATTGGGAAAGATTGTGTCACAGATTTAGTAAGCTGAGATCCAAAGCAAGCCGAAAATGGCAAGGATGAAACTGTATTACCTTTTAACCTTAACAGCCTATACACTCGCATGGATCCCACCACAGCCAAAGACTAACATATGGGTAACTTTAGCAAACTTAACTAATCAGGAAGCCATTTGTTTGGCTYTGTCATCTCCTGGAAACCCCTTTRCTACATGCYTGGTYGGTCTTCCAATTGATACATGGCCTTGTCCCAGTTCGGTCCCAGCCTGTAAACCTAACAACTCTGYAGACACTGTTAACAGCTGGGACCAATGGGTGCCTTATCTCCCCTTAGCCCCATTAGAGCCACAAGAAATTGAATTGTTGGGATCAGTACRAGSAGATGGCTGTGTGATGTTTAATTATACTAGCAAAACACAAACTGCAGGAAATAATCATACCACGATTGTAAATTCCAGTTTGGCAGTGTACCGAAATGCCTCCTTGTGGTGCAATTATACATCTAACAMCATCTCAGTGTCTACCTCGGTACCGATCAGTTTACCGTCAGGATACTTTCTGATTTGTGGTGATCGTGCATGGTCTGGTATTCCATCTCGGCTACAGGGAGGACCTTGCACTATTGGCAGATTATCCCTTTTAACCCCTAACACATCAATGATTTTACACAGGACAYGGCATCAMAGGATGAGGAGAATGACCCATCAATTTGAACACAGTTGTGATGATAAGGTTGTGTTTTGGTCACCTGCRGCGATAATCTCAGCTTCATTTTTAACACCTGGGGTGGCTTCAGCGGGAGCACTTGCTATTTTGAATAAGTTAGGATGCTGGCTAGCAAAGCAAAACAATGCAACCTCACTTGCAATATCTAACTTGTTAGTTGATGTTGATTCTGTTAGACATGCGACATTGCAAAATAGAGCTGCTATTGACTTCCTCCTTTTGGCACAGGGCCACGGCTGTGAGGATTTTGAGGGAATGTGCTGTATGAACCTCTCGGATCATTCTCAGTCCATACATGCTCAGTTATCTGAATTACATAGACTAACCGGACAGCTGCAACAGCAGTCAGGGCTGGGAATAGATGGATGGTTAGCCTCTTTAGGTTTAGGTCCCTGGCTGAGATCAATACTTAAGACAGCAATATTAATAGGGTTGATAGCACTGCTTGCAATAATTTGTTTGCCTTGTTTTTGTGTGTGTTTGCAAAATATGATCCAAAGAATGCTACAGTCTACTATTAACCAGACTTTGCTTGTCCAACAGAAAAACAGGGGAAGTGTGGAGAATATAATTGATGAGTGGTTAAAAAGCAAAGGACATGGTGGGTTGAAACTAGAACAGATATGAGGGACGTGAGGAACAGCGCGCCCTTGAGCACAGGTGCTATACAATAACAGGATTCAGAGAAAGAAACAAAGAGCAACAGAATGCGAAGAACTGAAATCACAATGTAACTTAAATTTGCTGGGAATAGGAGGGATTGACCTCTAATGCTAAACCAATGATGAGCTGTACTTTTGCAATATGTATTAGCTTCATTATCTATGATATAAATATAGCCTTCTGATTGGTAATAAACTGAGACTTTCTGATCATCATCAGATGGTGTTTGTCTCCCACCGCATCCTGCAACAGAAGTCTGCTCAGCGAAGCCAGTTTTTATACAGTTTTTCTGCAAGAAGGCTACATTGCTACGGTCTTTTCAGCCTCTCTGACTGCAGCAACCAACACCCTCAACTGGATCTTTTGTTTCTCTTCATCCCGCCCCATAAATACCTCTTGAGCTTCCCTGAGTAATTCTTGCAAGTCTTTTTCTTGCCAATTTTCTATTTTCTCTAGCTTTTTTCGTATGTCTTCCCAGGATTTAGCAACAAATTGCGTTTTCAGCAACACTTCCCCAAATGGGAGAATTAGGGTCCATTTAGGTGCCTGAGTGAACTTGCAAGCTCTTTCAAAATTTGTCTAGCCATTCTGATGGTGTCTCATCCTTACTCTGACATTCTCCAAAAACTTTACTGATGTTTTGACCCCTCAGTACTGCCTCTCTAATGCCTTGAATCACTAGATTTCGCAAATCAATCATATTTCTATGACCCTCCTTAGTCTGAGCATCCCATCCTGGGTTCTGACTAGGCCATTGCCCCGTTGATCCCTGGGGGTTTCTGCACTCCCAGTCCCGTATTCCTGCCTGCTGGATCATTTCCCTCTCTTCAACATTGAACAATGATCTTAAAATTGCTACAATGCCATTGTATGAGTAAATGCTCATTCCTAGGAATTCATCAAGCCATTCTGCAACTCCGGAAGGATCATCCATCAATCTTTCCGTTTCCTTTTTGAAAGCCTGCATGTCCGCCATATTAATGGGTATGTTTACATACCCAATTACTCCTGGGGCGGTTGGCACCTCCGTTAGTGGGAGAAGATTATGACGATCCTCATCCTCACTATCCTCTTATTTTGCCTTTTTCACTTGCCGCCGCGTTCGCTTAAACTGCGGGGTCGGGACAATTTTCTGTTCTTCGGGACCAGGAAAGGGTTCTAGAATCTGTTCTATTTTTAGAGTAAAATCTACCTTAGGGTGCAGAGGAGCAGGGACATGCCCTATCAAAGRGATGACATCCCGAGGTTGGGACATACCCCTAGGAGGTGGTAGAAATTCCACCTGCAGGAACTGTGTCTCTGGCTGGGACACTGGAGTCAGGAGTGGAGGGGCTTGGCCTCCCTGCAGCAATTGAACTAGGGGTCCCAGGCTTTCCAAAGGGGGAGCCTGGGGTTGTAGAGGAGGAGGCAATAGATATGGGGGAGGGAGATTATCTAAGGGTTCCCAGGGATCGGCTTGTTTTACTGAGGAATTTTTAGCTCTTATTGGAAAAAGTCTTACATGCACCTGTTCCCATAATTGCGCATATTCGTGCTCTTCTCTATCCCATGGCTGTTTGCTATCCACGTAGCTCCTTAAAGCCTTACAAGTCAATTTTTCAAAAGTTCCGAACACAGGCTAAATTACATGTTTCTCTATTTCTTTTCCTCCCTATACTACCACGCAATAATGAATCATTTTTTCTCTGGACTTTCCTCTCCTCTTGCCTGGAGTGATGCCTTCAGCAGGGACAGGGTCCTGTGCTCGCCCGTGTTGGGGAGACAGCTGCAGCAGTTTGTCTTGCAGAGATATCTTCCCCTGCACAGGGGGCATTCAGGCAGTTCTGCTCCGAGACAGGCTTGGTGGGCTCCCAGACCTCAGGTCATGCTGGGCAAGGGGTACAGCAGGGTGAAATACCTTGCAAGACCACTCCAGAGCTGGAACGAACAGTGGAAGAAGAACCCGTTCTGACCCAAAGRATAAGTTTAGTCCAGATGTTTATTGCCCAGTAGCATGGACTCAGAACACGTTGAAACCCTCAGGTCAGACCCGTCCACGCCGCCGGACCTAGCCTTTAACCAGGGCAGGGGGGAAGAAATCTAACAATCCTGGCCATCCAGGGTGTGTCCTCAGGGTTAACAGACAGATGATGGGGCAAACCCCTGCTGGGGAAACGTGGTCTAAGCTCGATCCTGGCCTATCCCTTCAGTTATCTCCTTTGGAATTTTCTCCAGAGTGGCAGGGAAACCCCTTATATTTAAATCCAGGACAGGGTCTGAGATCAGAGGGAGGGAGGGGGAAGGGAATATTGCCTCACCTGTGGGGGAGGGAAAAGCTTCAAAATGAAGCTACTATGAAAAAACCTTACAGAATGCAACACTCTCCRCAGAGGACTTTCCTCCCAGTCCTCCAACATCCACCCCAGAGGGCTATYTAAGGGGATCTCAGGTATATCCTCCCCTTGTTTCTTTGTGGAACCCATTGAAAACTTTTTAAATTTCTTACTTTGCACCTGACACATCCTAATGTTTTCCTCTTCCTATCAACTATATCACAAAAATGTGCCCTGTCTGAAACACATCTTTTCACGTGAGATTTACTTGGTACCATGTTCCGTTCTTTGGTTTTTGACCAGTTTACTAGCTCCACAATTGACCGGATCGCAGAGGTTTTGGCTGATAAAGAGCTCTCCCTGTTCTCTTCTTGCTACCTCCATGGGCTGTACCTGGCCTGAGCTAGAGGCTTACCATTCCCCAAACTCCTAAGAGACGCCCCTTTCCTCTCAGCTCCCTTGGTGTGACCACCCAAACTGTCCCCGTGAGTTTTGGGTTTGTGTGTGTGAATCACGGATTTTACCCCGTCCGTACTCACTTCCCCCTTGACCAACCTYGCAGGAGGACAGGACTGTGATTGCGGGGGTCCACACTTGCTTCGTGACCAGGCCATGTCTCACTCACATGCACAGCCACCCCACTCAACCACGTGATACTTACAGCCTTCTTCCCACGTGGATTCTTTGTGCACGTCGATTTTTACGAGTGAATATGCTGGCTGCGGCCCTGAAAGATCTCCTGTCTTTCCCAAGTTCCTTCCAAGAGCTCTAAAGCTAGCTCTTCCCCGGAACCCTTTTGTATGTGGCTCCAGCTCCCAACTGGTCTGAGATCCAAATGGAAAACTGAGATCTCCCCATTTCGCCAGACCACTGAATCAGTGGAGGCGCCCTTCTGACCAAAAAGCGGGGGACCGTGGATCCTGAAGTTGGATCATGTCAGGGTCACCAGAACTGTTATAAATGAAACGTATAAAACACCAGTARTAAATCAATAAAATAATTTATTATGAAATAGAGCAACAAAATGCTGAGAAGCCACACACAAAAGACAGAGCCGAGCCCAGGATCAATGCTGGGTGAACCGCAGGTACGGCCTCTATCACACTGTACCCTCCCCGGTTCACGAAGTCTGCTTGGCACAGCCAGTTTTTATACAGTTTTTCTGCCCAGAGGCTACATCGCAACAGTCTTTTCAGTTTCCAACCTCCATTGCATATTCATACTGTCGTCTTTTCAGCGTTGCTGGTCTGCCAAATAGTTTTCCGGACTGAGATGGGTTCTTGATGAAATTTCCGAGGGTTCGCATTCAAGCCTTACCCATAACATCAGTGTTAATGGCCTTGGGAACTGGCCTTATCACCTGTCCGATATCCATCTATCTTGCCACCTGTCTTTCTGTTGCAAATCCCTGTCTCTGGCTTTACTGGCAGCGATGATACAATCTTTGGATGTGCATTCCAGCATCCTCCCAGATTTTATTTGAATTGATTACAGYRGGAGAAACTYARGTTATGTCMAACATATATTGTATCTTTTAGTACAGCAATAAAAACATGAATTATTCCCGGACATACATTACAGCCTGGACTTGGTGAATGATTGTAGTGTGGATTCATATAAACTGCAGTGCTGATACACCATTTATGCAGCATCAGTATTTTTCACTGAAAAATTTTGCTAAGCAACTGATGCCTGTATAAGTTAGATCAAAGTTACAAGGTGCTTGTATAGCTTGAGTTATAAGATATCAATATAATCTCATATATCTATATAACCTGATATCAATATAATCTAAATAATGACTTTTTATATATCTATATAACTTGATACCTATATAACCTGAATCACAGCTTTTTATACCTATATAACCTGAGTCATATCTTTTATACATACATAATGTGATATAAATAACTTTTTATGCAACGTAATGGCAAATATACAGTTAAATAGTTGCTTAATGCTGAACAGACAAAAAAAAAAAAAAAAAAAAAAAAAAAAAAAAAAAAAAAAAAAAGAAAACTTGCCAGGTGGATCGCTTTAGAGATAGATAAGTATAGAACTGTTGCTCTGGGAAGGCTGACCTGAAACAGAGACTGGACAGAACTAGAGAATAAAACAAATATTTATTGAAAGGCCCCCCAGGATACCCCTGGGACACCCAAACCAGCCCAGATGGCTCCTCCAAAGATCCTTTTCCCGAAAAACCCCCAGCCACCCCCCTGTCCCCTTGGGTCTATTTGCATATTGGGTTTAATTATCCAATTACAACTCCAGGCTGTGAAGTCTCATCCTTCTTGTTTTTCTCTTCAGTCCATCGTTGTTTATGCTTTTGGGCCAGAAAGYTGTCCTTGGTTTTCGGCAGGAAAGGATTTGTTTTGTCTACCTACTACCTACTAGCACTTAATATGAAGCTTAAAACTACATCCAAACAAGCATGGAATCTGGAAAACATAAAAGCTAAAACTAAAGGCATCAGAACTAATGAAAAATTAGCAAGTGCAAAACCAATTAGCCACAAAGCAAAGAATTTAGGCCAGTTAAGACCAGAAAGACCAAGGAACACAGTCACTGCACATGCTCTGAAGAAAAAGTTGAAAAGTTCAGATGCAAAGAAGACTTTGGAAGTCTTCATCAAGGACCCCCATAGACCCCTGAATTGGGGAGGCACAAGCACAGTGCAAAAGAACTATTTACAACCATGAGATCATACTATGTAAATTAGTTCAGGCACTTCTATGATGATGTTATAATGACATAGTAACACTAAGCAATACTTACTGTATAAATATACCACTTGACAAGGTCGGGTGAGTTAGGAGGAGATATCCCACTCACCACCAGCACTGCAATAAACAAATACCTGCTCTATAGACATTGGTYTATGGGGATTTATTTCTAGCCTATCTTTCGGGCATCACAACAGAGAAGTTTGCATGTCATTACAATATGGGTGGGTATCCCAGTGGGATTTTGGGGAGAAAATCTGGCTTGCAGCTGTGCACCWCAATGTGTGCATGTTTGGTCTGACAACCATTATTTCCACATGTACACTGTGTTACACGACATCAGAACTTGCTCTTTCATTAAATCTGATACTGTAGCATCACCTTTTGCCTTTCCATATACCAGCTGGAACATATGTTTCCATGGAAAATTTTTCCATGCTAGATTTTCCAGTGAGGAAAAGTAGTGTAACATTTCATAAATCACTGAAATGGCAGCAGCCTGACAGAGCTCAAGAAACATTTGGACGATACGCTCGGGCAAATGGCGTGACTTTTGGGAATGGTGCTGTGGAGGGCCAGGAGTGGGACTCTATGGTCCTGATGGGTCCATTACAATTCAGYATATTCTGTGGTTCTGTGAGCTTTCCAATACCTGGGCATCACTTACAGCTTGTTGCCTGCTTGAGTAAATCTSCCTTCTTGTCGAGAAGGCTTGAAAGCCCAAAGAGACCAAACATCAAAGACGGCCTTTTCCTAAGGAAATTTTCACTCATTCCGTTTCCCAGCRAGGGGGCTGGCTTGAGGGGACGGACTACATTACTCATTTTGCGGGGCGCGGCAGAAATGCGTCACCACAGTGGCCATGGGAAGGTGCTCCCAGCATGGCGGCGGTGCGGGCGGCGGCGCGGCGGAGGGCGGGGCTCGGAGCCGTGGRGCTCAGGGCGTTCTAGGGCAGCCGTAGGGCATTGGGTGGGGGGTGGTGGGCGGCTTCTGGCCGCCTCCGCATGCTGGGCTCTCAGCGGGCTGTAGCCCTCCGGAGGTCACTTAGCCGGACACCCCCTGAGCAAGTGCCCGCGGCTTTTGAATGTCCATAGGGAAGGAGACTCTGTACAGTTTCTTTGGACAACCAGCGGCCACCGAGGTGTACTGCTCGTGGGCAGGTGCAGTAGTGCAGGGTTGGGGCCTTTAGAGGTGTTACTGCTTTTGTTAGGAGTGGCAAAAGAGGGATTTCACGGGAATGGAAAATAGTTAATCTGTAACATGTTACGTGAAACCACGCATGGGTTGTTGACTGGATTGTGGCTTATGAGAAGGTAAAAATTTTACTTAAAACTAGTGATGAGTTTTTTTCTACATGTGGGCACTGATTTTCTTCTGTAATAGTGGTTATTTTCTATTATGTTTTTTATTCACAACAAATTAGAAAGTGCAGCTGTAACAGAAAACAAGTAACTAATCTCGTTAAAATGCTGTTTTCACTCAGACCAATGAAATAAAGTGTGTGGGTGATTGCTCTGCAGAAGCAGCCTTGTGAGGAGCAGCACAAGGGGAAGGCCTGTGCACTTCTGGAGAGCAGAGCTGATGGGATGCGTGAACTGTCTGGATTGAGTCGGGTTTAAAACACCACAAATAGAAAAGTACTCTGACCTTGTCTTGAGTAGCCCAGAGGCTGTTTCTGTTCTGGTGCCAGCAGGAAAGAGGAAAGAGAAGTGGAAGAAGATGAAGCAGTTCCGGAGAAGGAGAAGAGTGAGCTGATCTGTCCCCTGCCACACAGCTGRAGTTACTGCCCTCCCAGAGGACCTGCAGAGCTCTCGAGTCCCATGTCAGGGAGGTCTTTGGGCCCTCTCTTCCTGAGCACTGGCAGCAGACTCCCCTGCAGGAGAACAGGCTGAAGCATTGCCTGCTGGCCTGGCTGGAAGCAGAGCTGGGACACGCTGTCTCCAACTCCCAACTGCACCAGATGCATTGCACCAGGGACATGCTGGGTTTCTATTGCACCCCCGTGAAGTATGGGACCAAGATCAATGAACTCGTGGCTGCAGAGCTTCCCCCGAACCTGAAAATCGTCTGGCAGCAGTGAGTCCCCTCACAGAGCATACCTGTGCCTGGCTTGTGCTGCACGGCAGCAGCAGAGCCCTCTCGCTGGGGTGAGATCTGTGAATTTCACTAATAAAGGTTCACTGAGCTGTGCTCGGGTTTGGCTGTTCCTGTTCTGCTCTTTTTTCCCTGCAGACCAGTTCTTGTGAGGCTCCAGYGCAGTGTGGGCACTGCCAGCTGCCCCCTGCCCTTTCCCTGCTGCCAGACACTGACATGATTCCAGTGGGGATCAACAAGGGGGGCATCTCCACGGTTTCTACTCTGCACTTCTGTGCTGGTTTTGGCCAGGGTAATTTTTTTCCCAGGGGCTGGTATGGGGCTGTGTTTTTGACCTGTGTTGAACTAAAGGGCTGATAGTACAGAGATGTTTTTGCTATTGCTAAGCGGGGCTTGCACAGAGCCAAGGCCTTTCCTGCTTTTCTTACTGCCACACTGGTGAGGGGACTGGGGGTGCATAGGAGAGGACACAGCCAGGACATGTGACCCAAGCTGACCCAGGGGATAGTCCAGGCCACAAGGCATCAGTCTCAGTATGTAAAATGGGGGAAAAAGAAGGAAGCAGGGGACATTTGGAGTGATGGCATTTTTTTGTCCTCCCAAGTAACTGTGATGTGCGATGAGACCCTGCTCTGCTGGAGATGTTGAACACCAGCCCAGCCATGAGAAGCAGAGTGTTAATTCCTTAATTTGCTTTGCTTGTGTGAGCAACCTTTGCTTCCCCTATTAAACTGTCCTCATCCCAATGCACGAGTTTTCCAGCTTTTACCCTTCTGATTATCAGGACCATGGCAGTGTGCTGCTCCCCACTGCTCACACTGGCTTACACAGATCTGCTTTCCTTCTGTTTTGCTGCTGTGAAAGCCAATGTCCACGTGGCCACTTCTGGGATGTGCTTGGCAAGCATTGGAACACAGCTGTCAAGCTCTGGAATCCTTTTTCCAGGATTCCATGGATGCTCATGAATGGCACTGTAGCTGTCTGCCTGACTAGATTCTTTATTGCTCCTGACTGGCCCTGATCTGGCTGTCAAAACTAGTGAAGGAGTTGCCAGCTGGAGTGGTGTGAGGGTTAGTCTGGGTTACCTGTGCTAGGTTTCAGGATGATGGGTTTTATAACACACAATTCAGTTGAGTTTTACTTCTTTTACTTTCACCTGAAAACATCAGAACACTGCATAATTGCAGTAGTGTGGCATAAGTAATCCATGAATTTGTGGAACATGCCACCAGACTTGACAACTTTACATCCCAAAGTTGTGGATTAGATGAGATACATTCTCCTTAAGCATCCAGTTAGTTTCTATTTAAAGGAAAAAGTAACCATATAATTCTTTGGAGAACAGTTGTCTGCTTTTACCACTCAGCATTCACACAATGCTGGCCTGTTCCAGGCCAAGTCAGAAATTTTAAATCRAAGTGCTCTCTTTGTATGAAGTGGTAGGGTTTTTTGTTGTTGGTTTTTGGGGTTTTGTTTTGTTTGGTTGGTTGGTTGGTTTGGTTTTTTGGTTGCTACAGTCACAAAAAGCAAAACAGGTGTTCATGAAATTCTGAAGGAGAAAAGGTAGGTAGGAGAAAAGGTATATAGCATTTTCTACTCTTAGAATGCTGCCAATAAGTCTGACTGTAATTTTTTTATCTCCTCTTCCTTGAGATTTCACACCCTTAGAAAAAGACAATCCCTGCAGAGTAAATGATATCTAAACAATTGTGGAATTCTTTGGGACTCCTTCTACTTCTGTTGGCAAATAGAATAGTGAAATATTCAGAAGACAGAATTGACTAACTGGTTCTTCAGGCGGTCAGATTATAAGGGAATATACAGACAAAGAAAATAAATCCGTAATGGGAAACTGGACAAAGACACCAAGCCTCACATCTTCAYTTCCCTGTCCCCTGAAGCTGTAAGTTTTCTCTTCTTTCTTCCCCTGCTGACCAGATGGCAAAATCTGTTCCAGAATCAGTGACAGGATCATTTCCATTCACAAGTCGAGAACCAGAGAAAGGCAGGAAAGCCAAAGGTTCTTAAAAAAACCAAACAGTAAAGGGTAAGAAAAAATCGTCCTCATTTGCTACTAGATGTGTCACTGTCGAGGCGGTCACGACACAAAGCAGAGACCACAAGCAGTCTCAGACGGCAACCCTTTATTATTGAACATGGCTGACCTTTTATACACTTTCTTATTGTTTATGCTTCTTCTACCCTAACTGTTGGCCACAATAAATCAACATAACACCATTGGTGCAAAGTTACCGTAACTTAACTAACTTTCTAAAAATACTTTGTGCAGCTGTAAAGTTATCTTTCTTCAGTTTCTCAGTCCTCTTGGTCTCCTTGGTTACAGCCTTGGAGAGAGCTCCTTATCAGCTTCTTTCTTTCCAGCTTCTTCTCGCTCCTTTAGCTAACAGGCCTGCTGTTAGCCCCTTCCACATAAATGTGCCTGGGAAAGTTGAATGCTTGTTTTGTGTCAGCTTGATGAAGAATTGGGCCAAAATCAAAGTACTTTAGAGGACGCAGTTCAGCCTATTTCCTGTTGTGGGTCCATGAAAAGGACKCATCTGAGAGTACTGACCATGGCATTAGCAGGCAGATAAAAACAAAGACAGCTAAAAATTAACTTTGTAATCTGTAACGATTATAGTCTCTAAGATTTACAAACCACAATAAAGGATGGAAATTTAATGAACAAATATATAGTCGACAAGGGATTTAAGACTCAGAGATCATAGATAATAAACATGGGGTCTTTGTTCACAATATGTGCACCAGATGCAGCTATCTTTTTTTTTGTCTGGGTTTTTTTTTTCTTTTTTCAAGATAGCTGAACAGACAGCTAAAAACAGATGGCAGGCTGGGAGAAATGAAAATTATCTTGACTTCTTATTTTCATACCTACAGTAGACAATAGGGAAAAACAAGGAAAAAAAAAGGCAGAGAAAGAAGTATGCCAGATGAGGTTCTAGTATGTAAATGTGAAGGAAACTGCAACAAGTCTTGATATTTTGGCATTCATAACTTGCTTTTACAGGGGTCTAAGTGATGGAACATGAACATTCTTCACTTTCTCCTGGTGAAATATTCACTATAAAGTGTAAATGAAGACCAATGAGTTTTTCTCTACATTAGTGAGAAAAACAGAAGTTCACACTTTAGAATATTTTTAAAAGTTTAATAAGGGGATAAGATGGGGTCAATGTCCAGCCCTTGCATGTTCCAAAGAGTTCCATATTGGCCATGTTCCATACTGGCCGAAGAACACACTGGTAAATTAAGACAATACAATGTTATCGAGGTACATATATATTCATAAGTTTCATGCATTTTTCAAACATTCTTGGGAGCTTTTGATGTTGCGGGAACTCTTGCTTGTTTTGCTTTTACACTCTGACTTATCTGCATGGCATCCTGCAGGTCAGGTCAATATATTTTATTCCTTCTTGTGGTTCTATCCTGTTTTTTCACACTTCCCTGGTAAGAAAAGTTAACAAGTTCTCTAATTCTCCTCCAGTGCTCTGGTTTGCATCACTGCTATCACTTGGAGAGGTCAGTCAGCACATGTGGGAAAACAACCTAATTGCATTACACGGTTCTCTAAGTTACATAGAAGCATTTTAACATTTCCCGTTTTGCTAAGGCCTACAATATAATTACACCACTATTTCTATAACCTATACAATGTATACATAGATATATTCATCACACTACTATTTCCATGGGCTACACCGGCTTTTAACAAGCAGCTAGAAGTTATAAATTGTGCCATGTTTGAATACTTACGATCAATAACAACATGCAAAAGCTATTACATAAACGCGAAGGCCAATATTATAGGGTCATTTTTAACAATTAGCTTGCCAAAACGTCTGGATTTGAGTTTAAATGGGCTGGCAACACCGGGTTATCCTTCGGAGCAGGCAGCACTTTCCCAGCCAGGCCCCGGTGTTCCCTGACATTCCACAAGGCCCAGCAGCGTCACGTTACTAGCAGGAAGGACTTCTCAGGGGAACGGGTCCTGGCAGCTGCACGAGCGTCCCAAACAACTCCCCCGCGGCACGGAGGGAGGAAAGGGGGTCCCGCCGAACTCGGAGCAGAGTTTCGCTGCGCTTCGGTTCCGGTTTCCGGGTCGGTGACGGGCGGAGCGCAGCAGGACCCGGCGGAGCGCGGCAGCGCACGCAGCTGCCAGGACCTCTCCAGGGCGCTGCTGCGCATGTGCGGCCTGCGGTTCTTCTCCTTACCCTCCGCGTCCTTCACCTCGTCCTTTTCCCGATCTTTTCCCTCCTTTTCCTCTTATTCCCGTTCCCGCTCCTCTGCTACCGCGGCCATGGGGAAGCTGAACGTGGTGATGCTGCGGTACCTGTCCCGGGAGCACTTCAGAGTGCTGACCGCGGTGAGCGGGCGTGGGCAGCGGAGTCGGGCCGGGCGGTGTCGCAGCCGGCGGCGGGAGGGGGAGGGACYCGCCTGTGTTGCCGCTGCCTCCCCTGGGCTTCCATGCTGGCCTGTTCTGGGGAGGGCCCGGTTCAGGCTGGTATTTCCTTCGGCCATGCGGCTGGAGGGAATCGGGAGGGGCAAAGAGTTCTAAGGAATGCTCAGGAGTTCTCTGGGGATGCCAAGGAGAGTTCCTGGGRATGCCCGGGTTGGTCGCAGATCYRTCAGGGTGAGGCRGCATCCCCAGYGCCTGTGCTCCTTCTGCTCGCCTTGACTGGGAATGAAATCTAATCAGCCACTCATGTCGTGGCCGGCACTGAAGCTTTCCAGGGTGGGTTGTTCGTACGCTACCGAGGGGCAGTGAAGCAAATGTAAAGGTTTGTTAAGTCTTGAAACGTAGAAAGTTGTCTTAAAATCTGTAGTCTTTAAAAATTGCCTGTGTGGAAAGGGATTTTACTCTTGAGCAGGAACTGATATATCATTGTTGAACACAGACCTCACAAATCTGGTTTTAATTACTCTTTTAGGTGGAAATGGGTATGAAGAACCATGAAATAGTTCCTGCTAGCTTAATTGCTTCTATTGCCAGCCTTAAACACGGTGGCTGTAATAAAATTTTGCGAGAGTTGGTGAAGCACAAACTTCTGGCTTACGAACGAACTAAAAGTGAGTTTGAATATTGTGCTGTTTTGTGTCTCACTTTCTTATCCTGTCCCCAGTGCCTCACAGTGGTGCCTGCCCAACAGATTGGGATGCAGGAGTGCCCAGAGTATTTRCCTTGCCTTCTCTTGAACGCAGCCTGGAAATGTGGGTTCGTGCAGCACCAGATGCTGTGTCTGCCTGTACTTTTAGAAGTGACAGATAGAAAAAAGATAAACAGTTTGCAGTCTTTTTTGGTCAGAATAAGGTAAAAAGAATCATCACTTGAAGCAATGTTCAAGTGCATGTAGGAATCAACCCAAATGAGTGATATCCTCACAGTTCTAGAACAGACTGCTCAGTCCTTTGACATTTTACTGCCTCAGGAACAGCTAAAGCAGTGCTTATTGTCTGCCGTATGACAAAGTTGTGTGGGCCTTTCCCCCTTCCTTTCAGCCTTTTAGTTGGATCTGGCCCTGCAAAAAAAAAAAAAAAAAAAAAAAAAAAAAAAAAAAAAAANGGCAGGAACGTCTGTGGAAATACCTCTCCCTTTTGTCCCAGTCTTCAGAGGATTGAGGGTTGTGTTCCAATCCAATTTAAGCATCTTCACCGTTCACTCAAATTGGGCTGATAAGAGCCAAGGRGTGAAATATTACTTGGGTGTTATGTACTTCAAGAAACAAGACTAAACTGAGATTTATTTTAAATGTGATGTATGCATAATAAGGAGTGAAATGTATTTTATTTTTACCCAGGTGTCCAGGGTTATCGGTTAACTAATGCAGGATATGATTATCTGGCTCTGAAAACTCTCTCTTCCCGACAAGTCATCAATTCTGTGGGAAACCAGATGGGTGTTGGCAAAGAATCAGGTGAACTAAAAAAAACATTTTAAATTTTTTTAAAGCAAACATATCTGTAATATTGCAATTACTTTGATAGAAAGTAAGGTACTTCTCCTCTGGATAGGCAGATCAGTTAATCTGTCAAAGACCAAGAACATATTTGAACATAGCATGTTAAAGTGCTCTGTGAGGCTTCTGGCTACATTTCAGTATTTTTTCTCAACAGTGTAATTGCATTTTGCCCATTTTGTCGGTTTCTTAGTTCATTATTTATAAAGGTATGTTGCAGGCAGGTGCTGCTTGTGTTGCACTTCGTGAAGAGTTTCAAACCATTTAACAAAAAGATAATTTCAGCTTTTTCATCCCACTTAAAAATAAGGTAGTAAAGTAAAATAGGCTCAGAACGACGAGAATACTATCTTGGTTCCTCTTATGTTMATGTAGTTTGACACAGAATGTGATTTTTGTAATTGGAGAAGGAGATTATTTGGGACAAATGCTAGAAATTAAGTTTAGGATATTTGTTGACATTTTAATTAAGAGTCTGGTCCCATGAGTTGTTTGTCCATTCATCAGGAAGGAGAAGCTTTTCCAGGGTGTGGTTAAGAGCACCAGAACACTGAAAGATGCTTCAGATCCTATCAACATTTCTTCTATTGGAGTGCCATGAGCTCTTTAACAGTAATTCCTTCGTGTTCAAACCTCTGATACGCATTACGGAATTAGCTGCTTTTGCTAAAACTTGCAGGTCAGAAAGGGTAGGAGTGASGTCACAAAYTTTCACTGCATTTTTTCAGCTGCCTTGTTAGATATYGTCATTTCTTAGATCTGTGTTGTTACATATTTTCTAGATATTTATATTGTTGCCAACGAAGAAGAGCAACAGTTTGCACTGAAATTGCACCGGCTGGGGAGAACCTCCTTCCGCAACCTGAAAAACAAACGTGACTACCACAAGCACAGGCACAAAATGTCCTGGCTGTACTTGTCCCGGATAGCAGCAATGAARGAGTTTGCCTACATGAAGGTAGGCAGCCCCTCACACAATGCCAGCAAAGGTGGGACAGGCTGGAGGATGCCTCTCAGGCTGTCTTTTTATCAGATTGTGTTTGTAGTACTGGTAGGATTTGTGCTTCATTTTTTTCCTCCCCTAATGGACTTAAAGTATACATTTCAGAAAGTTTCAATATAACATGCTTTGTACACTTCCCAGGGCCAAAATTTAGCTTTGCCATTGAAATTACACAGAACAGATTCAGGTGTTATGGGAGAATTTCAAATTAATGATGTTACTTATGGATAGATAATCTATGTATCACCAGTTCAGCAGCTTTTCCTTCAAAATTTATTGCATAAACTTGGAAACAGCTGTAATTTCTTAAAAGTAATCTATTTTTTATTCTACCAAGCTTTCACTTGTTGCTGYGCTATTGAGGGGAAGCTTTCAGATAAAAACTGCTGTAGAAAGGCACACTTAGTTCTGCACAGTGAGAAAAGATTTCATTCCCAAGAATATACTGCTACTCCTGAATTCTGTGGGTTTTTACCAGCTTCAAAAAACCGCTGTTATGAAATATAATAGCTTAAAACTAATTATTAATAAAACCCTAATTTTCCTTTCTACTTCTGTGCTATACAGGAGATATGATTTTCTTGTTCTTGTAAAAAAGAACCATGATGGATTATCTCAGTGGGCTCCACAGAGAGAAAGAACTAACACCATAATTTAGAACCTCTGTATTGGTCCAGGTGGTCCAACTGGTAAACCCTTATGTGGTCAGAACTTGTAGGAATGTAGTTGTGGAGATCAGTTTCCCTGAGCAGAGGGTTGAGGGAGGTTTAATTGAGTGCTGAAAAGCAGTAATACTTAAGTAACATAAACTGTATATATGTTGTTTTAACTTAGGACTCTTAAAAAAGTTCATTGGTAGCAACAGAATGAGTAAAAAAAGAATGAACCCRTTAAAAATGGAGTGGGGAAACTTCAAGAAACTTCAAAATGAATTTGTGCTAAAAAAGGAAAAGAGGAGAGCTTCAAAATATTGTGACCTACCTTTGGTTAATCTTAAGTGTGGTATAATGCTGATTATTACTATTAAAGAATGGACTTCTTGTGTTTATAGCAGCTGAGCATAGATTGACTAATCAGGCAGGACTGTATTGACAGCAGCTTAGTGTGGAATTCTTTTCTAATGCCAAACACCCCATTTCCAGTTATCTGTTACTGATTCCACAGGCTAATGTGCCAGATAAAGTTCTGTCATTCTGTTCTCCGGTCTGTTGTGGTTTTCTTCCAGATGCGTGATCATTACATTGTAGGCAGTGTGCTCAGTATCTAATCATTGGGATTTTATTGTCTTTGCAGTGAAAGTTCTAATGGCTGTGAGGCTGTTTTCCTTCTTAAGCGTGTGATTTGGGCAATATATGCTGCTATCACAGTGATACATACTGCTTATCTTAGGTGTGGATTTGTCAATCTATATGATGTTTCCTTAACTATTTAATTTTCATTTTTCAATGTGTTGTCTCTTTCCAGGTTTTGCATGACAGAGAATTTCCTGTTCCAAAGCCCATAGACTACAACAGGCATGCGGTTGTTATGGAACTTGTTGATGGATATCCTTTGTAAGTAGTAAGACTTGAATTGTCTGTGTTACAGAGACCTTGGCAACCTTATGAAAAGTAACAGGGTTAGGGTTTTTCCTTGTTTTATACGCAGAAATTGCAGATTCTGTATGTTACTTCGTATATAGAGTATTAATACTCCTCATATTCTGAGCTCCAGTTTGTGATCCTTGCTCTGTTAATTCAGGTGAGTTTGTAACTCACTTCTGCAATTGTTTATTTAGACTACCATGTATAATCTGGTTTTGCACCTTTAAGAAAGATTATTTTGCTTGAGCTTTCCAACTTCTAAAAACACTAAATATTACTGAGGTTGGTAGGTGAAGGGTTGGTTTGGTTTTGAATGCAAAGGGCCTGTCTCTTTCATACAATAATCCAGGTCTAATCCAAAGATTTAAAATGTCTAGTTATAGAAGAAACCAGTCCATTCTCTTGTATAGGATTCAAGATCTGAAGTTTAATCAAAAGGGAATTAATTCCAAAGTAAAACAATTGAAGAATAATGTGGAAAGGACTTCATTATATTCTGTCTTCCCACCCTCATTTGTTAAATGATTCCACATCCATCATGTAAACAGAACACTTCAAGTTCCTTGTGGCAGTCTGCAGTGGAAGTTTACTTTTTCTTCTTTTCCTAACATWATCTAGAAAATCTGATTTTGTAAAAGAAAATGCCATGGGCCATTTGAATTTCAGTGTAAGAAGATTCAGCTCTTACTGACATGATAAGATTATCTAAAACAGAAGAAACATAAAAGTTTGCTGGTCCGTTATTTACATAATGCATTATGACAGCAGTGCACAATGGGAGACAATGACTGTGAGTTTAGATGAGGTTTAGCCTGGCTATAAGGAGGTATTTTCTTCTCTTAAGGACAAAGGGGCAGTGGCACAGGTTGCTTGGCAAAGTTTCACTGTCTCTCTCCATTCCTGGAAGTTTGCTATCCCAACTAGACCTGAGCAACCTGGTCTGGTCTCAGATTTGACTCAGCTTTCAGGAGGGTGCTGGACCAGAGACCTGAGAGCCCTTTTAATTTGAATTACTCAGGCATTCTGTCAGATGTACTTTGTATACTCTCTCTGTATTTTTAAATTAAGTCTTTCAAGGTTCAGAATATTTTATTTTACTTAACTTTTGAGGTGCCAGGTGCACCAGATGGAAGATCCTGCTGCCGTCTACAGTGAATTAATGGATCTGATTGTAAAACTTGCCAATCACGGTCTGATCCATGGGGATTTCAATGAGTTTAATCTCATCTTGGATAACAACGACCATGCCACCTTGATTGATTTCCCTCAGATGATGTCAACATCACATGCAAATGCTGAATGGTAGGTTTCGATCTAAAGGTGTTTTCCAGGTGAATCTGACAAATGCTGATTTCTTGTTTCCATAAGTCTTTTCCTGAATCATTTTCTGCCATTGTGTGCAGCACAAGTAATGTTCCAAACGAAGAATGAGTAGAGATGTCTCTGCAGAATAAATATGTGATTAATTGCTTCTCAGAGATAATAATACTGTTTGGTTAAGAATTGCTCAGAAACGAACTGTATCCAGTTTCTCTTCCTAGTCTTTTGGCTTGAGATCACTAATAGAAATAATTTTCAAATAAAATCATGTAGGGTAAGTGCTTCTTATTTCAGTAGACTTCACCGATTTTTTTGTTTGTACAATTCTGTGTTTTTACAGGTATTTTAACAGAGATGTTAATTGTATTAAGGAGTTCTTCAAGAAACGCTTCAACTATGAGAGTGAGCTCTTCCCAACCTTCAAAGACATCAGGTAGAAATGACCAGATGAATTTGAGTTCATCTTATGGCATTTAGTGTTGGTTTTCTGAGAAAAGTGGATTCCTAAGTGAGACGTGCCTGTGGGAGAAATAAAAAAAAATAGGCCTGACAATGCAATTCTAAGTTATATTTTTCTCATTTCTATTGTGTTTTCTTCAAAATTGTGGTGAGTGGTTTTCAAATGTGCTTTAAAATTCTGTGCTGCCTTCTTTGTCTTCTTGCAACCAAGGAAGAGAGGTCAACCTGAAAGCTTGATCCAAATGGTGAATGTCCAGGAAATTTTAAAGTGATGCAGAATCAACCTGTTTGACAATTCTGATATATTGAGGATTAATTTGATTTTTCATTTTAAAACTGTTTTTAAAATGCTTGTAAATAGGGTGAGTGCCTCCTCAGGCATTATTACATTTAAACTTTTCTTCCTAAAGTCTTTTGCTACCTCTGAAAAGCAAACTAACTTTTTACTCATTTTAATACTAAAACTATTGCAATGAAAATGGTTCTATTTCATGCTGAGCATTTTTCCTAAGAAGTTCCATTCTTTATTCAGACTTTGTATGTCACACCCTTTCTTATTCTGTTTGCTTAAGCATTATTTGAACTTAAACCTAAATGTTATTCCTGCTAAAGTAAAACATTTTCCTGTAAAAAAACCCAGAACATAAATGCAGGTTATGGAGATGGAATCATCTTCTGGAGGAGTTTTTTTTCCTTGAATTACATTCTAAGTATTTCACCTAAAGCTCAGCACCACCATGTCTTTTGTGTGTTTCAATAGAGTGTATATTTTTTGTTAATAGTGTGGGTAATTTTAACTACCTTGGTTAGCATTTTAAACCCAAAATGTAGTATATTGGTAACTTGGCTTATTAAATTTAGCATATTAAAAGAAAACATTCCTCTTTCACAGGAGAGAGTGCTCTCTTGATAAAGAGATTGCTGCCAGTGGCTTTGCAAAGGAGGTGCAGGAAGATGGTGAACTGCTTCACCTTGCAGGTTCTGACGAGGATGACAAAACAGAGGTGTTAGAACTTGCAGAGGATGCTGAGAAAGAGCTCAACTTCTTCAGCAAAAAAGAAGAAAACAGTGAAGACTTGACATGTGAAGTGGGTGATTTCACTGAAAGCAGAGCCTGGGACAGCGCAGTGAGCAGCAGTGAGGAAGAGGCTGATGCAGCTGAAAATACACAAAGACTGAAAATGGCAGAGTTGAGTTCAGCCTTGGAACAAGCTGAAGGGCCAGATGTGCCTTGGAAGTCCAGTGAGAGTTCTGCAATTACATCTTYTAAAGGCAAGAGATCACCTGTAAATGCTGCTGAACTGGAAGATCAGTCAGGTCAAGGGGGATGCTGTGAGAGTAAGGAGAACGAAGACGAGTGCCCTGAGCTGGTCAACTCATCAGCTTTAAATGAGGAATTCAGTCATTACAGGTAAAAGATTCCCGTTTACTGTCTAGGAGTGTGGCCCTTCTGTTGCCCCCCAAAACGTAAATGTGTCAGGTACCTCAAGAAAAACTGCTCTTCAGCTGCCCTTGTTTAAGCTGAAGACTTAAATGTTGAGAAGGATGAAAGTTTAACAGAACTTTATAGATATGAATGCTTAGCAGAAAGCTCTTTGAATGTAGAAATGGTTAGAGAAGAGGAGATGAAAGCAAATTTTGACATCGAAGAATAGAGGATGTTTAAAAAGTAAGGATTGCTGAACTAGTAACTAGTTGTTACTAGTTAACTAAGGAAGCAAAGGTTGAATGAGAGGAAAAGAAGGTTTTATGACTAAGACTGAAGGACATGTTGATCACAAAGAAAAAGATGTTTTTACCAAGTAGAAATAAACCTCAGCAAAAGCACAGGCAAACTAAACACATGTTTTTACCAAGTAGAAGAATTTTCCACGTTTTACAAGAAAACAGAAAAAGAACTTTGAGCTTAAAATGTAACATACTTACTTATGTGATTAAATAGTTACATAATATGGCAATTTTAGTAGTTTTGATAGGCTGTTGGCAAATGTAGAAGTATTGTGTGTAAGTTACTGATTGGTTGTTATGTATTAAGATGCTCAGCAAAGAAAAATACATAATGCATTGTAACCAGAACTAAAGTGGCTTCAGGTTTGTCTATTAGCTGTATCTGGCAGCTAATGGACTTGAGACTTCAGGCTGACCTGTAGCCAGCAGCTTCAGGCCTGTGATACCCATGATGCAATAAACAGCATTTTGAGGAGCCGTCTGGAGTCCTTCATTTCTCATTTAGGCTCTTACACTAAACATTCATTTTCTTTTGAAAATACAGCAGTAAATACCTTTCCTATGGTTGCTATGCTTGTCCAGCTCTGTTGTAGTATCTAATGAGAAAACATGTCTTGCACTTCAAAGACAAACCTATTTTCTGTTGTGGATTTTTYCCCCTTTTTCTTCATTTCAGCTAATACTGGTAATGAAGTAGTTCCTGATGTTAAAATACTACTTCTAAATAAAATCCATGAGTAAATTTATATTTCAGATACTGTGTGTCAAAGCCAAATGTTCTGCTGCTCATTCAGCTGAAGTTGTCAAGAACAAGGTCCTTGGAGTGTTTTGTTCAAATGTATTGTACTGTACCCTTGTGTGTGAAATTCTATTTCTTGAGTGTGCCAGCTCACTATTTATGTGGATACTGAGATCATACTCCTCCTCATTTGCTTATGCTTTTCAGTTAAATATTGTCAAAACGTTGTGCAGGATCTGAAGTATTTTACTATCCTGAGGTTTCTCTTCTTGTGCTCGATATTTAGATGGCTGTTGCGCAACAAATTCTTCCTTTCACAGTGCCAGTCTTGAGCAACCAGTGTTAATATTTAAAACTTGCATGTTCTGTTGTGAATTTTCAAGTTGTAGCTCAGAAAGTGAAGGTGTGCTCATAAAGGCAAAGGCATGTTTATCTAGCTAGTGGAATAATACATTGATTTGTGTGTTTCAGTAATGAAGAGTGTATTGTTCCCGTTGCTGGGCACAGAAGAAGGACTAAGAGCATCACATCAGTCAGAAGTATTGGGAGCTGTTCAACCATTCCTCCGGTAAATACTGTTACGTTCTCATCTAGTTTACCCTCAGACCACCTTAAATTGCACATAGCTGTTAGCATCTGTTCCTGAAATTTTTCTGTGGATTCATCATCTTCAAAACCAGTTACCATCTACCTCTCCAGTGTGCATCTCCAGTCCCGCAGAAAAATAGGACTGATACTGCTGTAATCATTTACAGGGAGTGATTTCCAGCACTCTCCTTCATACTTTTTTTTTGGTCTCTGACTGTAGCTCCATATCAACACTAACAACTCTCATTTACCCAATAACTAATTTATATTAATACATGTTAATAAACTAGCAGCATCAGTTGATCCATTCCTGTTGCTAGCCATGATTAATATGTTTTATTTTGAATGTGGATACTTTAGTCTAGATATAATTTTGCCTTTCTCACCTCTATTCTTAGATATTTTTTCACATTCCTTTCCAAAATATTTCTGTGAACTCACCTTCAACAGTGATCTCTTTGGCAATTTGAATTTGATCTTCTGAATTACATAATTCAGGACATTTTCAGCAGAATTTAATGTGCTTTTCTTCAAGCCCAGAGCAGGCAGGTGGTGATATGTCTACTTGGCATCAGGAGTTTTGGAACACACGCAGGCATGCAGGTTGTGATGATGGAAAGACTGATGAGTCTTTCAACCAAGTGCTGCAGTTCAGCAATAGAATTTGGTGAATTTACATTAGATTACATGTCATAATGGTATCTGCTTTGCAGAATTTATTCTAGCAGGTTTCCAGCAAGATGTTGAAGAAGAAGATGGTGAAATAGACGAAAATTGATTTCTCTTTTTCTTCCAAGAAAAAATACTCAATTGTGCACTTGGCCTCAGTGTGGCAACTTGAGCTGGGACCATGCCACAATCTACAAAGTAATGGCTTCATTTTTTTCATGGGCAGATAYTGCCATCACAATGGAGAGCAGAGCTCAGAATGAGCCACAGGTGCAAATAACAGATGAAATTTCATAGAACTAGGCCAGTTTGATGGAATGGGAAAACTGGAGGAGGAATAGTAAATCACTAATTCCCCATCTCTCTTAGCCACATTTGGTTCAGGGAGTTGTTTTCCGTCAGAATCAGTCACATTTTTGTAATCTAAACTTCAGAATAACCAGGATGCTAAAAAAAAGCAGCCCAAAACAAATAATACTGCCGGACATGCAATGTTCTGCAATATCATCAGTATTTACATTTTTCTATAAGGCCTGTGTTCTACACTGAGGGGTGTGGGTCCTTCAGCATCTCAGTAAGGAACACACTTTAAGTTTAATTTTAAAATTTAAAAAAAATACTTAAAATATTATTTGTTGTAACAAAGACTGAAGACAAAAGCACAGATAACTCCATAACCCTTTAGGTGCTGTGACTCCTGAGGGTGTAGCACACACACAGCACACCTTGTCCATATCAGAGAATCTTCTTTTTCATTCAGCTGAACTGTTTTATGATTTTCTTACAGGGACAACCCTGTTCATTTCTACAGCCAAGGTGAACATCATGAATCATGAATGTTATGTTGGTCCTGAAAAATTCTGTTGTCATGTCTTGTCCTACTGCTAAATGATTTAAAGAGGTTTGATGAAAAATTATGTGTTTGTTTGTAGGAGCTGGTGAAACAGAAGATAAAGCGTCAACTGACGAAGCAGCAAAAGTCTGCTCTGAAGCAACGGCTGCAAAAAGGCGAGGCAAATATTTACACCAAACAACGTCGAGAAAATATGCACAACATTAAGTCAAGCTTGGATGCAGCCAGTTTCTGGGGATAATTTAATAAAGCTCCTGTGGAACATGAGGAATGTGTAGAATTGAAAGGCTCATGCTAATTTACCAATACTCCTTTTATGGAAAGGAGCAATCTCTGCTATGCAAACCAGATGGTTTTCTGAGAGTTAATAAACCTCATTCTCATCGCTGTGACTTTGACTGGGAGGTTGTGTKTTGTGTTTCTAGTCAAAACTGTTGACTGTAACGTACATTATATCCATAGTACTGATTAAGATTATGACAGGAATTTCGGGAGTGTTTTGTTATAACTGAATTGTGGTGCGTTTGTTGTGCAACAAAAAGCCTTTTTCTTTTCCTSAGTTGTAGATGCACAATTATTTGCATAAATGTAAAATGGAAATAGTTTTTGCTAAGTTAGTCAGATGTGACTTACCTGCTGGAGCTTAGAAAMATAAATAGGAGAAATCATTAAGATACTTATTGGCACAAGTACATTTTTGAAGTGCTGTTATACAAAACAATACTGAAGCACAAAAACCCCTGCTGTCATTTTATTCTGAAGGTAAAAGGAGCTTACAGTAGATATCAAGAAGTGAATAATAAAATAATGGTAAAATACAAGTGACAAAGATCTGTAAAAGCTGTATTCAGCAGTCATTTAGAAATCTTTCAGTATTGCGCTTGCGAGAGTGTTCCTCCCTTATGTCACTGTCATTTGCACAAAGTTCTACCTCAATATGATTCCATTAATGTTTCTATTTTAATCATCAGTACTGGCAGAGGTGACCAACAGGAGTTTAGTCAGATTCTGATTAGTTCTGATTAGTTTTGGAGTTGTTTGATTG
>CADDXX010000397.1:504306-523628 GCA_902810485.1 Alauda arvensis
CTCATTTTCACTGGCACTCACTGGCAGTGCGTATTCTCACGTGTGGCTCCTAGTTCCCTTCACTCTACCCACGACCAGGATGCAGCAGTGGCTGTCTGCATGGGGGACGCTGGCACAGCTGCATGGCCATCGAAGCTCACAGCCCAGGGTGCCGGGCAGAACAAGGCCGGGCCGCCGCCGGCATTGCCGTGTCCCCTGTGGCAGCCGGGCGGACTGGGGAGGGCAGAAGGAGGGGTTTCCACGGCTGAAGCCTTTTCCCGCCGAGGAGCCAAGCCGTGTGCCTCCCCCGCTGGCCGCCCGCTGCCCCTTCCCGCCGGGATGGCCGCAGGGTGGGGAGGTGTCGGTGGCTCTGGGCTGCCTGGCAGGGCCACAGCAGCTGCATCCACTGGCGCTCCACGCTCTGGGAGGAGCGGGTGGCATCTTCGCTGCCGCCGCGCACTGGGAGCATGAGGTCGGGAGCGCTGCCGACTGGCTCCGCAAGCGAGGACAGCAGGACGCGCTCCGCGGGTAGGGACGAACTGGCGCGGCCTTGAACTCCTTCCCTACCTCCTTTTCGATCCCCCGGGCATCTCCCCACTCAGAGCCCCTTCCCCCGGCCGCCCGCACCCTCCTGCCCCGGGGGTCATCGTGCATGCCCCCGGTATATCTTCCCTTCCCCCCGCTCCTTTGTATGGCTAAAGAGGGATGTTTGACAAGACGTAACACTGGCAGTGAATCCTCTATTCCTTTCTCAGAAGTTGCATCCTCGGGCTTTTTCGCTCGGTAATTCCTCTAAATGAGGCAGTGTTCTAGTGATCTCTGTTTTCTGGAAGTTGTAAATGAAAGGGGAGGAGGATGAGAAGTTTGTCAATGATACAGAATGAAGTAAATAAACAGGGCAGGAGAATATTTTACTCCTTTAAATCCTTTATTGAAAAGGGGTAGCTCAAAGGATTTGCCTCCGCTACTGCTCCACCAGCGAGGAGGTCCGCTTCAGATCTGCACTGCAGACCACGGAGTTCGCCTTTACGAGATCCATAGGAGCGCGATTCGGCTGTTAGTCCGAYGGTATCCCTCGTACGAAGTACCTTAGGTCATGGCGAGGGGCGCAAGGAGTATCCATACATGTCCCAAGGTCTTGTCTGTTMATGGTACCCTTTATATTTTCTGGTTTTGGTTTGGCTCGTTGCAGTTGAGGTTTTTCGGTCTGGATGGCACTTCCGGATGAAGTGAGGTGTTATGGGAGCTCCAATAATTAAGATATAGGTGGTGGCTCCACCCTGATAGACAGACGGGAGGCGGGAGGAGGAGTAGGCGGAGGCAGGCGGGGTCCCCACTCCGACGGGCAGGCAGAAGATGGCCGCAGGAAGGCGGGCGCCAAGGCCCAGCGGGGGTGGCAATGGTGGCCACAGAGCAGCCTCAGCAGCAGGCAAGGGACCTCTTGGGGTTTTAGGGAAAGGACCAGTATTTCCCAACTGTAGAAAATCTTAAAACTGAGGTATAGAGAAAGCTGGGGTACAGATCTTAAAACTGGGGTACAGACTTTACAGTAGTTAGAACGATTAGCTTTTAACACATGTAACCAAGAGTCTTAACGGCTCAGTACTTTAACCTTGGTGTCTGTGGGCTTCATTTACCTCAGATAAGCATAGATTACAGATATTTTGAAATTTTATTTCTCTATTTTATATCTTTCCATACAGTGGAAAGCAAAGTGCTAGCAAAACTTTAAAATAGCTTTACTTATTACTGTATGATTTAATTGTAATAGATATTTAGATTAAGTATTATTAGGTCAATATAAAATACATTCCTAGTACACTTAAAACTTTCCATGGTGTATTGAGGATTAAAAAAACCCATGATACTTTTAAGGAAATACCTCCATCACAACACTAGTTTCAAAAGTCAGTTGCTGACCTCTTTCAGATAGCTCTTTATAGGGAAGATTTTTTTCTTATTTAATCACTACCTTAAATTATCCACTAATATATTATAAAGGAATCTTTCAGGTGTCTTTTTGCATGGCCAAAAATCTCTGGCTTCAGAGTAGCAATTCCTTTCTTAAACCATCTGTAATATATGACTGGGAACAATTCATGTTTCTCTTGCTGTATTAAATGGTATAATATATGATTAAAATAACTCAGGTTTCTCTTGCTGTACTAAATGAAAATAAAATCATGGAGGGTTTGGAATGTACAGACAGAGATTGTATCACCCTTGCCAGTAAAGCCAGAGACAGGCACTTGCAACAGAAAGACAGGTGGACTCATGAGATAGATGGATATTGGACTGGTGATGAGAGAAGTTTTCAAGATGATTAACACCGATGCCAAGGGGATTGGAGTTTTGCACCTGAATACAGATTCTCAGAAATCTCATCAAGGACCTATCTCTGCCCAGAAAACTATTCAGCAGAACAGCTGCGATGAAAAGAACTAACATGAATATGCAAAGAAAGACCAAGACCAATGTTGCAACTTAAAGTCCAGCCTGGAAAAACTGTATAAAAACCGGCACCATGGAGTATACCTCGTGAACTGGGGGGGGGTATGGTGCGACAGAGGCTGTAYCTGTGGTTCACTCAGCGCTGATCCTGAGCTGATCCTCTGCTCTGTCTTTTGTCTGTGGCATCCTGGCATTTTGTCATGTCGTTTCATAATAAATGATTTCATTAATTTATTACTGGATGTTTTATATGTTTCATTTATAACACATCCATCTCTTTGCTGTTGCAATATGCAGCCCTGTAGCCTACATTTTCCTCTCTGCACTGCTCTCCCTCCCGAGTAATCCTGTCATGTTGGGATGAGCTACAGAGGAGCCTGCTCCTGTTTTCCTCACTATACATTCAGTGCAGGTGTGTATTTCCCGAGTGTATCATGCCCCAAAATCTAACTCTGTGTTGTTATAAATACATCTTACAAAACTGGCTTTTCGCAAACATTAAGATGAATGTTATACRTATAATGTGAAAATAGCTCTGCTGTAAGGATATAGTTTTTGTGTTTTTTTAGTTATGGTAAAGGGATTGCTGATAGTTAGACTTGTAACTGAACAGCCTGTTCAGTTACAAGTCTAACTATCCAACTATCTAACTAACAACCAAAAGCCTGTTTGGTTGGGATAACATCCAGTGAACACATGATGAAGACTCTGCTATTGATACACCAAATTATTAGCACCTGCCATCTGAAGAAAGTATAGACCACAGCCCAAAATGGAGGTGATAAAGAAGCAGGATTAAAACCAAAGCCATGAAACACGCATGTTCTCCAAAGGCAGACCCAAGGAGTGGCCATGCAAAAAGGTTCCAAGGATATGTAAACTAGTTTTTGGAAAAGTATGAATATGCATAATTGTTTATGAATATAGACTGGGAAAAGTATTTAAAGCACACCTTTGAAGATGATAGGGGTGCTCTTGGCTGAATGCCAAGCACGCCTGCTGGCTGTGTAACCTTTGCTTTATTTCTGTCTCCTATTGTTTATTAAACTTTTATAAAATTCACAGGAAAGTGAACCTCATTTTTCACATTGTTACTCTGAATCTGAAGTTTTCTTCATAGAACTGACAGTAAATGACGTTTTTGTGTGAGCTAAAATTTTGCCTTTCATCTGCCTCAAGTGCCTCCTCTTTTCATCTGAAATATAACACCTCATTTATTTTGCTCGTCATAGACAGACTGAATGTGTTTCACCCTTCGTGCCTTGTAACATAAATGTCAGGAAGAACATAAAATAATAATCCTGGTTGTTTTTGATCTTGCTTTGGTTAAACTGCTGGATCATATTTTAATGTGACTTTTGAAATATCATACTACTAGAGGTATCATGTACCTAACTTGCACTTAGCAAGCTGAAGCCCATAATTCTGAATATTTGTAGGATGCAATATCAACAGTAAACTGAAAGTTTAGGGGAGGTTTCCCAGCTCAACCAGACACATGGAAAAAACAAAAGGTAACAATGGAAGAGACAGATGCTTTCTACTAGTGAAATTGTATAATCATATCAGAAACTAACATGTTTTATTTCCTGAAAAACTGTTGGGTTTTTTTAATCCTGGCTGATAGAAAGCTGGAGGTCATGATAATAAAATTAGTCTTTAAATGATGCAATTTAGAATTTAATCTTGGATTCACAAAGTGAAGAATTCCTTTTGTTATTTGACTGCTGTGAGTACATGACATGCAAACTTAAGCATGTGTGAAAAGATGTTCCCTCTCCATGTTAGAGTTGAGGTGTATAATGCATCATAAGCAGAGTAAAACTATCTCTTTATCTCCTTTAAAAAACATACTGTGAGTGAGGTACTAAGAATAAGTGGATTTCATTGTTCTTTCTGCCTGGAGAATAATTTAATTTATATTAACATATCTTGGTTAATGAAAATTAATGCACTTAAGGTAATGTTATTATTTTACAATATAAAGCAATACAAATGCTTTTTAAACTACAGATCTTCACACTAGCYACACAGAAATAACTTTCTTGTTTCATTTTCTGTAATAGTAACTTTTAAAGGAGTAATTTTCCTCTGCTGTAATTGTCAGTAATTTTTTTTTTTAATTAATGTCCTTGCACTCCAAAGGTGTAATTTTATTCTGTGATAGTGTTATGCTTTTGCAATACCCTTCTGGCTGCATTGTGAGTCCTCTACTTGAGGTTACTCTGCTCATTGTCTAAATAAAATCTATAAGGATAAAAACTGAAATTAACTGACCCAAAGCCATAGTGACTTATGATAAATGCCTATTTCTAAAATACTACACAATAACAAGCAATAATTTTTTGGTACTTTCTGTTAAGATTTTATTGGTACTTTAAAAATACAGCTCTGTGATGTCTGTCTCTTCTCACACTTTACACTTTCAGAATTTAAAAAAAGACAAATATAGGAAGATATTTAGAATGTATTGGGAGGGAAAGGGGTGGGAGTTGCCTATAAAAGAAGTAAAAGAAACCTAACATGGACACTTGTAAGAAATCCAGTTTTATTCATATCTCATGGAACAATTGCTGTTAATTTCAGCTGAATTAACTAAGGCCTATCACAGAGAAAAAGAAAAGCTCCTGAATGTATGGGACATGCTTTTTGCTTCAATATTTTATTTTTAGTAATAAATGCAGGATTTTGCTATAGCTTGGTATGAAAATTTTAGAAAAAAGGCAATACAGCAGTGTCACTTGGGGTCAAAAAACTGCAACAGTCAAAGTAAAAAGTTGAGGAGGGAATGACACTGAACAGACAAATCAGGACTGAGCTACTCACTACTAATCTGCAAGGAAACATAAAATCTTAATATTTTTGTGCTAAACTGATCCTGGTTGAGAGAGATTGGGTGGAGAATTCAATTCCAACAGGAGAAAAGGGTTGTAGGTCTGTGAGTTGTACATAGGCAGAAACTGTAACAATGCTAGAAGGCATGGCTGCATAGAGGGAAATTGTGCAGAACAAAATAAAGGGTTTATGATGGAGCTTGGGCAGGGCCAGGCAGGGATGCTACAAAATATACTTGACTATTAATGTGAGGACTATTAAGAATTCAAGAAATAGTTGTTCTTTTGTCATATTCAATGCCTAAGGACAAGCTAATTCTATACCACCTGCTTTTACTTCTGTTAGAACAGCCCCASAGCAGTTTAAATCACCAGATCTATTTTGGAACAGCACTGAAGATGAAAAGCACATGGAAAACCAGTACTAAAGCGCAACATTTAAATTTGCAGGCAGTTTTCTGCAGGTGGCAGTCACTGGCAATGAAAAATCACGCTGAAATGCTGGGCATACAGGAATTGTAAGCAATTCAACCAGAAGGCAGGTTCTTGCAGAGAGGTATTGTCACAAAAATGATAGTAAAGCCCAGAGAGGTTGTGCAGACTCCATTCTCTGAGGGTTCTAAGACCAGACAAAGATGTAAGAGACCTGGCTTGTCCTTGTAGCTCAACTTGCTCTAATGAGAAGATTGAAATAAGTGACCTTCTGAGGTCTGCCCCAACGTGAATCTTCCTAAGATTCTTCCCATTGAGTTCCAGTTTCCRGGTTTCCCGTTCCCTAACTCCTCTCCAAGGCAGAAACTGATGTTACATACCAAATGATGCATAATCATATCCCCATCAACCATAAAATTCCCTAAGGAATTAATTTCACAATTCAGTTTAAATTATGCATATAGTGTGATATATCTTGAGAAAAGACTTGGAACTATTATTAAAGGACATTATAACTGCTTACAACATAAAATACAAATACACTATTTATTCCAGAAAAAACCAGTGGTTTGTTTGTTTGGGTTTTTTACCCTTTTCCTTGTCCAAACAAAAATGGAGAGTCCAGTAAAATTATGATAGAGAACAGGACATACAGAATGAGAGCATGGATACAAGAAAATGTGCTCATCAGGCTAAGAACTGGAAGCCGAGACAGAGGAAGGGATGAAAAGCAGGACACAATCTTCAAACTGTGAGAGAAAGAGATGAATACTAACAAAAGCCTGCCTAGAAAACTTAATGCAGTAAAACGATCTCAGCAGAAAGAATTCTAAGAGCACTGCAGAACTACACAAAATGTATCAATAAAATCCCATTAACTTGTAGAATTGCAGTATCTTTTTGAGGAACCACCAGCACCCTACCTTCAGGAGAGATTTAATTCCCCTCTCCATCCCCAGATTCAACTGCTGTCTAGAAGGCCTCAGAGACAAGGGATCCATGGTAAAGGGGAGCTTGCTGTTACATCCCATTTGTCTGCCTCTTTATACCCCTTCCAATTTTAATGACAGCACAAAACAGCTTTGAAAAAATGAGCATATTACCCCTTAAGTTAATACTCTAAATACAATTATTTACATTTGTGTAACTTGGAAATAACACAATTTTTCTGCAATGACAAAAATTCTTTGCTTCAATTCTATTAGGAAAAGGCCACCTCTGAATACTTCCTGTTTATCAGTGAGTTTATCGTACACCTAAGACTGACAGAAAGTCCACTTTCATATTTATCTTGCCCTGCTAATAATAAAAAGTATTTGATATTTTAGAAAAACCAACATCCTTGTGGCAGATTTGTAAAGAGAATAACCTTGTTAAGTAACTTCTAATTATGGAGGAAGATGGATCAGTTAAGGGATCCAATCAGGCTGACTGCTGGCTAAAGCTCCGTAGCATTTCCTCAATCAACTGGACTAAGTTTGGCTGAATGGAATGAGGAAAAAGGCACAAACACAGCATTTTATCATCATTATCCACACACTGTTAAAATACATAAAAATCTGAAGGCAGAGTAGGTCCTTAAATTGCACTGTAATGAATAACACATACATTTTCTTCAGTGACACACTGCTCCAGACCAATCTAGGACGATGCATATTCCCATTAACACCTCTGATGATTGTAACTCTCTCACATACTAGTGACTTTTAGCAGGTCACAACTAGCAGCTTCCCAAGAAAAAACACAAGATGTGTTTTCCTTTAATTTAGGAAACAGAGACAACCATAATCAACTGGAAAACTTTTATTTAAGCAAGAAGGTAAAAGTAAAACCTTTTACCAAGCAGACTTTGTGCAGGAGAGTCAAAACAGCCAGTGAGAAAAACAGCAGAATTACGGAGCAAAAAATTGTAGGAAATGACAGCCTTCTCCAAACTTGCTTCCACTTTGTGTAGTAACTGCAAAACCATCAGCCAAAAAACTCCCCAGTAATATGCCAATGTCCAGTGCAAAGCCATTTTAGTTAATAAAAGTGATTCCCCAACACTCTAAGTGCATGTTAGATATCATGCTCCTCTCTGGTGCATGTATGTACCTGGTATGCTTGCATAGAAGCACCAGTACCAGCCTACATCAAAAAGAGAACAATTTCAGTATTAACACCTTGGAGGCAAAACCCATAGTCTGTGAAACTATCATCAAGGACTTCTGACACTGGTGAGGTGCTGTCCTCTGAATTACATATTTATCTCCTTTGGTTTCATGTCTCTTACCACAAGAGCTACAGCACATGCACTTAGTGGGGACTGTGATGTAGAACTTTAGGAAAGGAAGACACCCCTTGCTTTCCAGATTATCCCACAGATGTACTGAGCCCAGAAGTGTGTACATCTTCCCCTTAGTCTGTCTGAGTGCCTAGGAAACCTTCACAGATAATATTTTAGAGTGACCAATGCAGCACTCTAAATCTGTGTTGGAACTCTCATGAGCACAGATGCACAGAAGGCGCAGCATTAAGAGTGGGCACGTTCCCAGTTTCAGAAGTATAAACATTGTGGTTTACTGATCATTGTGACAGAATAAGGGTTATAAACTATCATTGATAAATACACTGCTATGAGAAAGCACAAGCATAGAATCCCTTTGGAATAAAGGCTACCTGACAGGCACCCCTGTGGAGAAGCAGGGGTGTACAGTCCATCAGCCATCCCAGGATACACAGGGCAAGTCTCTTCTGGCCTGCCTCCCCTCTCATGTAGTATGTATAGTTTTCTTTCGGGGTGGGGAAAAAACAAAGTTCCAGCTGATATAATTTCATGATTAGCTCCCTTTGGCTGCATTGCTTTAAACAGAGCATGGCCACACCGTGCCACTCCATCTTTTGTTTCCTGCCTCTCTTAGGGCAGCACACCAAGCTCCCTCAGTGTCCCTGCTCCTGGGGCTGCAGTTTGTTTCTGGTGAAGTACTGCCACCATGGACATTTCTGTTTGCTCAGACTTGTCTTTTAATATTTCTCCACAAGGACTGAAATAACATGTTTGCCTATAGCACCTGTAGTCTAAAGCTACAATAAATGTATGTGAAGACTGCACCACAACCAGATGGCATTGCTGTGTGGGCAGTGACAACAGTCAAAAAGCATCTTCTGCTTGCAGTGATGAGAAAATACACCTCCACAAGATATATACATGCAAAGTGTCTTACCTGGAGAGTTCRCTAAGAATGCACACCATTGGACAAAAACATAATTCAAAGAAACCAGAAAGCACAGAACAGCCTACAAGCATGTCAGGAGGCACCAAAATTTCACACCACTTTATAACAAAACAGTCTCCATCCAAAAGAATCACATTAACAACACATTGGAGGTCTTTAAAAGCCTCAAGACACAACTCTGAGTAATGTGCTCTACTGGATTCTGCTGAAAAGTGTAAAGCAGGGAGGTTGGACTTGATGACATCCAGAGATCCCTTCCAACCTCACCCATTTTGTGATTCTGTGATAATATACAGCAAGTCCAAATCCCTTCTCACATTTCCTGTTACATTGTTTTCCTGCTGGCTTTCAAACCATGTTGTTAGCATTGCTCTCATGCTCRCAACTGGATGAGAGAGAGGGGGGAAGTCACAGCAAAGCACAAAGAGCAGTTTTATTAGGCATCTCCTCAATGTTTATTTGTATTTCTTTGCATAATCTCAAGCGCTTTTTGGATGCTGAGATGTTCGTTCACTGTGTAAATGAATAAGCTGCTTCTGCACATATTTCCATGATAAAGCTATTCCCAACTACCCTAAAAAGGGATGACTGAGCTACACTTGGTACTCAGTAGGACTCACTGATTCTAAGGTCTTCAGCTGAGCAAGAAGTTCAAGGATGTCACAGGGGTTTTTTAACATCACTACCCTTCAGCTGCACCAGCAAGTCTAAAGTTTTCCAAACAGCACAGAAATTATTTGGCTTAAGCAGCAACTTACTTTACAAGGTCTCTCATAATTTTTAGAAGACCCTCTGTACCCTGAACCAAAATGGTTCCAATGGTTCATGTAGAGGGACAGCTGATAAAGCTTCAGGYGTTTCTCAAACCGTGCAGCTCTGGGGATTATACTGTGATAGGCAGAATAAAAAGAACTGCTAAAGTCACCAAACATCCCAGCTATTGCAAGCTCATACTCTGAATGGCCTTAGAAAGAGGCTGCATCAAAGATAATCGGGCCAGAATCATCCTTAGCTACATATCCTCCCCAGAGATCCCCGTGCAGGAGATAAGGAACAATTTCTACACCACAGAAAAAACTAGGTATCTTTGGCTGCAGGGGGGAAAAGCAAGACATGTAAATTACTACAATCATGCACCTTGAAATGTAGAGGTTCATCTGCATACTTTAAACTTTTTAAAAGTCAGTTAAATAAACCTGGAACTTCAAACAGCACAGGACCAGGTTAACAGAGATGCTGAGCCAGAGGATTCCTATTTTTAATAAAAGCCAGCAGCAGAATAGTCATCCAAATCTCTTTTAGGAAGGCAGTAAAGAATTAAAACTACATTTGGTGCTGTAATATTCACCAGATTTAATAATAACAACCACCACCAGTTCATCATTAGAAGGCATTTCTCAGCAACCTTGAGGAAGTACCCAAAAAAMCAAAATTACAGTCACTCAACCAGATGCAAACAGTAGATCAAGAATGTGCAGAACAGTACTGCTTATGTATGTTTGTCATCATGAAAGTGTTCCAAGGAGTGAGAAATATGATCTCCATCTATAAGATTTCCCAAACAGTAAGGCAAAATGCTACCTAGCACTTTGGAATTCACTCTGGAATGTTAGCATATGGTGATGTGGCAAAAGCCATTACATCTTAGAATAAAGGGCATTTTTAATCCCTAGAAACTGGAGTCTCTTACCAACAAAACCTAGTGCCAGCAAACCAACAAACAGGAATTGTGTTTCAAGAAAATAAAATCTAGATAACTGAGACCCAGCTGTCACTATAATGAGAACTGGGAGAATTGCTTGTACCTGAAGCTGTGCCCAAAGCTCTCCTGAGCTCCTTTCTATCAGGTCCATCTGAGGCTGACTCCTTTGTCTGGCAAAGAAACTCACCCAGTCACTGCACCAGTTGTTCAGTTGAAGAAACAGGACTGTAGATGTCAGTTCTATACCTCACAAAAGGCAGATTTTCTTTTCCAAATAAACCTGTTGAGGATCACACTGCCTTTGTGCTGGTACCATCCATAGTAAGAAAGTGCTACCATTTTAATTGAATGTTATTTTTAAATGTTAATTTGAGGGATTAAATGATTTTTTTATCAGTGATTAAAACCCCAGAACTGAAGAGCCATCAGTGTCCAATGCAGCTGTAAGTGCTGTCCAAAGCACTACTTTTCTTAGCAGGATGAACCATRCCTTTTCTTATTCATGGCTCCACAAAAATTTATTTATTTACTTTATGATAATTTTGACCCTTTGTGTCACCCAAGGAAAAAAAGAGGTAAACTTAAAATTCTATCGGTCTGATGAAGTACAGCCTACTTGTGGAAGATAACCACAGCAGGTAACTGTATGAAAGTCAAACTGGTCCACAAACTGGAATTCCATTTGCCCTTGTCCCTTACCTTTCAAACAAAAGACAAAAATTCAACACCAATGGCAAAATACTAAGCATCCACAATGCAAATGAACCTTAAAAACTATGCACAGGTACACTTCTGCTTCCACTGAGAATAAAAAAAATTGCACTTTAATGTTCTTCTTGTTACAGTGGTTGCTGCTGCTGCTGGTTTTTAAGTCTAAACAGCAACTATACTATACTTTTAATTTTTGTATTTTGAGGTACCGTATCTCTTCTGATACCATGTCCTTGTAGAGACTGTGGTTCAGGCTCCCAAACTGAATACGTGTTTTGCTCACAGAGATCCAAATAGGGCAAACAAAAGCAAAAAGAAGAACCCCCCCACCTGTGTGTCTCATCCCAAGCTATTCTCATACTATCTTTAGTGGAAGAAGATGAACCTGTCCTGAAGTGGCAAAAGCTATTTTAATTATTTTGTAAATTATTATTCATTAGGCTAAATTTGCAAACAACTATGTACTGTACCAACTGTGCTCCCTTCTTTCTTCGTCTTCCCTCTAAGTTGCTGGTTATGAAAGTCAAGATCAGCCAGCTGAGCTCCAAGCAGTGCTGAATGTCTGAAAACAAAAATAATGTTAGCAATTCTGACACATGAACAAATCCAGACCTTGATATTCCAAGAGTTACTTGAAAATGTTTATCAAGTAAGTGGAAGTTCTCCGTCTCTAACAAAATAACATCCCAAAGTTTTGCAGTATTAGAAACACTTTGTCTTCCTATCAAGACTGCATATTAATTTAGACAAAATGTACTTATACTTGGTTGTTTCTGATACCACTATCGAAAGTGAAATAATGAATTTACTAACATAAACAATTAATTCTAATTCCTGTGTGATATCATTTCTATAAGCATTTTCAGTAAGGTATGTATAAGAAAGCATGCACATAACATGGAACATGTTATGCCTCTTTTCCTCCCTATGGCATACTGTCTTTGGAAAATAGAACCAAACAAGGCTGATCCTCTTCTTTCTTTCACTGTCTCTGGCTGCTCTTCCCTAAAAGGCCTCAAAGGTGGGTGTCAGGTAGGCCTAGTTTATTATCTATTTTTAATAAAAGCTGATCCGCCACAAAGTTCAGAAAAGTCTTGTAGTAATTGCAAGCGACCCTTACAGCCAGTTGCCCCCAAGTTAACAACATTATGTTCCTTTTCCTTTTTTTGGCCTTTCTCAACTTTCTCTATTCTAAAGGCACAGACATTTAAAGTTGAAAGAGTGCAAACTGCAAACACACAAAATGTGTGCAATATTCTATTAATTCAGCAAATGTCTAGAAAACCATGGACAATATATATCATCAGCTGGGAGGCTAGAAGAATGGTGCTGACATTCACAAGACATCGTGACTTTCCAGACCAAGTAGTAGAGTCAAGCTTCAAATCCAGCTCTATTTGCAGCCACAGAGTCACAGAACCATAAGATTGTTAAGGTTGAAAAGGCCCTCTAAGTTCCCCGAGTCCAGCCACTAACCCAGCACTGCCCTTGGCACTCTGTGCCAGTGCCAGACCACCATGTGTGAAGAAATGTTATCCAATATCCAATCTAAATCTCCCCTGACACCACTTGAGGTGTCTTCTTACTTGTTCCCTGGGAGCAGAGCCTGACCCTGCATCATCCTATCAGGGAGCTGTGCAGAGCCACAGGGTCCCTCCTGAGCATCCTTTTCTCCAGGTGCCCCTTCCCCAGCTCCATTCCCTTCTCTTGACATTCTCCAGCCCTTCAATGCCTTTCTTGTCATGAGATGCCCAAAAAGGGTGGCTTAAGCTTGCAAAAGGGCAGCTGAGGCGGCTAATGGAGCCGGGCTGAATGACCCAGGAGCTGTGGTCAAAGCGCTCTTTCACTCCTCATATGCCAGTTTGCTCATGTGTTCACTTTTGTTCTTGTGTTCATGACAGAATCAATTACAAAATCTCAGAAGGTTCTGAGTTGGAAGGGACCCACAAAATTGGTCAAGTCAAACTCCTGCTCCTACACAGGACCCTTGAAAAATTACGCCCTGTGCCTGAAAGCGTTGTCCAAATGTGCACCTTGAGCTTGTCAGGTTGGTGCTGTGACCAGTTCTCTGGGGACCCTGTTCCAGTACACGAACACCCTCTGAGGGAAGAAGCTTTTCCTAATATCCAGCCTAAACCTGCCCTGACACAATTCAGGCCCCCTTGGCTCCTGTCACAGAGCAGAGATCAATGTCTGTCCCTTCTCTTCCAGCACAAAGTTGGATACAGCAATGAGGTCTCTCCTCAGGTTAATTAGGAAAGAGCTCTGAGATCRTCAAGTCCAGCCTGTGGCCAGACACCACCTTGTTAACCAGACCATGGCACTGATGTGCCATGTTCCTTAAAGTGTAGTGTAAGACTGTGTCCTCTCACCCTTATCCCTTGTTCCCTGACCCYCCACCTGGTTGCATCCTCCTGTCAGGGAGTTGTAGAGAGCCAGAAGGTCCTCCTGAGCCTCCTTTTCTCCAGGCTGAGCCCCCCCAGCTCCCTCAGCTGCTCCTCATCAAACTTGTGCTCCCGCTCTTCACCCATCTGTTGAGTTGATGGGTTTCTTGGGTTGGTGACCATGAGATGGTGATCACAATTTCCCCTGCCACAATTACACTTTACCCAGTTTGATGAGTTGGYCTTATTTTGTTCCTCATAATCTGGCCTTATCTTGGCTATTTGGCCAAGTGTCCTTGATTTGAAGATGCCAGAATTCTGTTATGTCTGGTTTTAGTTGTTTTATTACTTCAATTTACTTGCTTTTACTATTTTTCTGTAGCGTCTGCAATTGCTGAGACATGTTAAACATGATTTATCTATCTGAAAGACTGATGGTTCATCACTATCAAGTACTTGATTTCTGCCTTGAGATTTAGTTTAATTAGTCTGATCCCAAGGATGGAGCTCCTCTGCTATGGAAACAGGGGGCAAGAGCTGTGAGGGCTCAGCCTGGAGGAGGCAAGGGTCTGGGGAGATGCTTTGAGTCCTTTCCAGAGTCTAAAGGGACTCCAAGAGAGCTGGAGAGAGACTTCGTTCAAAGTCTGGAGTGTCTGGACAAGGGGTCACATCTTCTGGCTGGAAGAGGTCAAGGTTAAATTGGATATTGGGAAGACAATCTTCCTGTGAGGGTGGTGAGTTCCTGGCACTTCCTCATCTCTGGAAGTGTCCAAGGTCAGGTTGGACAGGCCTTGAAGCAACCTGGGACAGTGGAAGCTGTCCCTACCCATGGCAGAGGAATGGAACGAGGTGGTGTTTAAGCCCCTTTCAACCCAAATTATTCATGGATTCAGTGAAAGCAGAGGTCCACAGAGAGCTCTGCCTGCCACTGTCATTCCTTGTGTCTTCTTTGAAAGCTTTCGGGAGTTGCAAATCTTTTCATTCTGTGTTTTGAGAAACACGTCCCACTCCCATCATCCCAAGAACTCCCATCCTTCTGTGGTGGTGTTGGTGAGTATGGAGGCACAAGAGTGGGAGAAAGTGACAGGAGGAGTAATTGGCAATAATGATGTGTACCTGAGAAAGGAAAGAAACAATCAAAAAAAGTTTTTAAAAGTGCTATGATTAATGGTCTATGCAAATGAACGAACCTTCTTTTTATATTAATTTACATCCCATTTTATTTTTCAGAGTATTGCTGAAAATGGCAGAAGTTTTAGATTTTCAAAGTTTACGCTTTCAAAATACAACACAAGATATTCAAAGCCTATTTTGATTTTTCAGACAGGTGATGTGGTTAAGCTGTATCCCATCACTGAGCAGAACTGCATGCCAGAAAGACCAAAKCCAGGTTTCCTGATGATCATGTGGAATGTCTTGAGCTGGAGTCTGTTAGCTGCACTGGCTTGATGGTGGGGAGAAAAGAGTAGAGAGATGCTGTTTGATCACTGCTAAATACCAGCCTGAGGATTTGCAGCAGCCAGGATCAAGGATTAGTGTGGAGCTCCCTGTCTACAGCACCTGCAGCATTGCAGTGGTGATGGAGTGGAATCCTCCAGGAATGGCACTGGGTTTCCAGCACCTCTGAAGCGGTACACTCTAATGGGCCAGAACAAATCCCCTCTTGTTCRCCAGCACATCTTTCCTGTTCCTCTACCTGCACATGACAGCAGCACTCTTGCACACTTTGTCAGCCACCCCAGCCAGGGTGTCACCACGGGCAATGTTTATGTGTCTGTGGGAGGAGGTCAGGCCTACAGGCAGACATTAAAACCATCATGAGCCCTGTTTCAATGAGCTCCCAGCATTTGCTCAACAGCAATGTCCCCTCCAGGTACACAAGAGAGATGCAGATTCACAGTGCTGTTTTGCAGTGCACAGGTTGTCATGGACACTCACAAGGCTTCAGAAATGCTCAATCCAAGTGGAGCAAAACCTTCCATTAAAGCCCTGTCAGCTCTGATTATGAACTGCAGTGCTGGACCTCTGCAACAGCACTGACCTCCAGCTGCAGTATAGCACAGCCTGTAACCCAGAGGGTGAAGGCAAGTGCACGTCAGTGTGATGAAAAAGGGGTGAAGAAAATAATCCATCAGCTGTGCTGGGTCTTGGTGACACAGGGACAGGGCTATGAATGGTCATACACATTGAGGCAGCTGTTGGCTGCATGCTGTGTCCCAAGTGGCAGCTCGTGTCCGACCCAGGGACGTGGCTTAGATAGAGGGCACAGAACTGCCAGAATGAGTCCCAGTATGGAAAGCTCCACAGCATTTTAAGCTGAGCAGCCACGTTCTTTATCAGGTGGCAGCTCCCCAGTCCAGGGTGCTGCAGCAGGACCCCAGTGAGTTCAACAGCCACTGTGTAAGCCCTGGGCACTTGGGCATGGGTGTGCTCAGGACACAGGGCAGGCACACCCAGGGGAATGCAGCTCTGCATATGGGAGGGCTTCTCTTCCTTTGCCACTGAAGGGTGCAGCTGAAAACAACTAACACTAACCCAAGCCACCCAGGGCCAACATGGTCTCAAGCAGGAAACACAAATGTCCCTTCCATGCAATAGAAAGGGATGCACCTTGTCTGCCTTTATACTTCCAGGAATGCAGTGCCTTTGAACCCACAAATTAAGGAAAAAAAATCACACTGATTCTAGTTACTGAATGCCTGTTTTCTGGAAGAGGAACATTTTCTGGTTCACAGTGACACTCAACAGGTGATTTGATGCTGGAGATGAAGTCTGCTAACCATACTCTGAAAGCAGGGTCTTTGTTAATTATATGGAAGCTGGTCTGAGCAATGCAGAAGCACAACCAATATGGTTACATCATACGTTCTCCCTTTATTCTCCAAAATGGCTGGTTAAATACAGTTTCAGATAGTTTACAGTTACAGGTGTTTTCTAATTGGTATTCAGCATAAAAAGGAATGCAAACAATCTCACTTTAAGGCAGCAACCATAATTCCACTATAACTATCCTATCTAATACATAAACACACCTTAATCTAAATTTTAACTGCGCAACAAGCTTATCTACTTCCACACAGACCCAAACTTGGGACCCAGTTTGGGATAGCTCAAACTGGGCCCCAAAAAACTTCATGCCATGTTCTCTAAGAAATTCTGTYATATACCACCAAAATCTTGTCAAAAGCACCAAAATCAGATTTGAAAACACAATGCTTCCCTTATCACTTGGCAGCATTTTGAAATGACAAATGCAGTGAGAAACTCAAAGATCTGGATCCCTTTTGACCAAATAATCAGTGCTTTCACAGGATAAAGTAAACAATAATTTACATTAAAAGAAACCAAAAAGCTGCATAAAATGAAAGTTTGGTATTTGGTAATCTCAGTAGTTCATCATTATAGACATGTCATCTTTGTTATATTTCTGGCACCTAGGGTAAAAATCTTTCAATAAATATTTCATGTAATACCTTCTTTGCCTCTCTCTCAAAAAATACTTGATAGTAGCATATAAATAGACACTAATATGTTTAAGTTATAATCTTGCCCAAAACCTAGATATGTGTCATTTTTGTAAAACATTAATTTCCCCAATATTATTAGAGCTGAGGAACTACTAGATTGGTAAATGTTCTTATCTTCCACTATGGAAGTAGCATTTTTATAGGAAAAACCTACAGCTATAAGCAAATATTTTTAGCCATCACTGCAATGGGGACTGAAGTTGCAGGTGTGAGTTTCTGCCTCTTTAACCCTCCCAAACAAGGTGATTTCTTGTTCTTTTGTGCAAATTTCTAGTCCTTCTATCACTTAAGGCAAAGAGTTAGCATTAACAAGAAGCAAAACAGCCTAAGACTTATCCTAAAGTATTTCAACTTCCTAAATAGTTTTCTTAAAATGTGCACAACTTCACAGAAGTACTGGGTCTACAGATAAATTTATTTCAATGCACAAAACCTAAGCCTTGAAAAAAGAAAAGACCAAGAAAAAGCAGCTTCAAATATGGTATAAGAAATAACAATAACAGTTACAATGCTGAAACCTCTTTAATACAAAAGTTTGACACTAAATTAAATAATCTTAAATAATTAARTTACAATTCAATAATGGCATACATAATCTTCTAAGTATTAATCCTAAATTTTAAGTAAATAAACTACACTTGATAGACTGGCTGGCTGAAGMAGATGACTGGTGCCAGGACCCTGCTTCCTGATTGTCCAATATTAATCTCTTAATGTTGGACAGCTTGTTATGGAGATGCTGTTCTGCTCTTCACCTCAGAGTAGCTGTGGCTAAACTATGAAGGAGAGATAAAATTAGAGCATGCAAACTTTTCTGCAAGTTTAGAATTTCATGTTCTTTGCTTTAAAGTAGCCTTGAGCAAGACTCAGAGTTTACCCCCTCCTAGAGACTGTTTTGTCTTCTGATACTCTAAGACTTTTCTAAGAAGTGTCTTCAGGACAAAACTCCTTATGTAGTCAATATGAAGAACATTTCTGCACTACCAGAAAATGTAAACTTATGTAAAACACTAAAAATACACTCAATTTGACACAAGGCATTTCTTCTTTGTGTGCCACCACTCTCCTGCTTTGCAAAATCAAATCTCAACCCCCTGTATCAGCCAAGATCTGCAGTTAAACCTGTCAATAGGCGATAAAAACAGCTCATGATCAAAGACTCTCTTCGCAATGTATCTGGTGCTGCTGTGCATCCACCGACAGCTCAATCATGTGAAGTCTGAGGGCTGAACAACTTCTTTTGGCTCGGTTGTGCAAAAACCAGAAGCAGTCTGAGGGTGTATGCCAATTCCACAAGGTTTCCCTTTGTCTGCTGGACCCAAGCCTGGGACTCCACCTTGTGCAGCTGCAGACCTTAGAGTGTGGCTGTGGCCTGGGGCTGGGGATACAAATAAAGCAAAAAACAAGAGTATGGGATGAAGATCCATTTCTAAAGTTGGGAAGAATGGTGTGATGGCATAGTCCAAGTGGAACTGGTACTCAGGAACACCCATCACTTCAGGGTGTGCAGAGACCATGAGACCAGCTGAGTGATTTGCAGAATTTTCTGCTTTGAAGTAATTGATCTTAAAATTAATATTTATGTTAAAAATAGAGCCCTCAGAATCCTATGGATCCTTGGGTGACCAAAGGCTCCAGGCTTCTTCATCTCTTCTCTTGCCTGCTGCTTGTGTTGCACATGTGGCACATTTACCTACACAGTGTTCACGAAGGAATTGACATTTCTATGTGCCAGTTGTTAGTTATGTCCTTGCTGTGAACTGAAAGATATGGCTAATTATTTTATTTTTTCCTTATAGACTAGTCTAAAAGAGGGGAAAAATGCTCTATTTAAACTTTTTAAAAATTCACTTTTGGAGAATTATTAATATCCAGAAATAATTTTTTAAAWTTTTTTTTCACTGCAGTGTGTCTCAAACTTGTGTTTAGGACACCAATATCACACTTTGATATTTGTTCATCTGTTCTTATGAAGTGACCAAATGCCACCCCTGCATTTCAGAATGAACAGGAGTAATGTCACCAGAGGAAGGAAGTGGAGGAGGGAAGGGAAGGGAAGGGAAGGGAAGGGAAGGGAAGGGAAGGGA
>CADDXX010000397.1:524053-557052 GCA_902810485.1 Alauda arvensis
GGAAGGAAGGAAGGAAGGAAGGAAGGAAGGAAGGAAGGAAGGAAGGAAGGAAGGAAGGAAGGAAGGAAGGAAGGAAGGAAGGAAGGAAGGATTTTATTAAAAAGAAAGAGGAATACATATTTGCAGTTTAAACAGCGACTCATTGAATGGGGCACTGCTGATTTATTTACCCACGTCAACCCATCTACATCTGTCTTAGTATACTTTGCTGGATAAAATCTCAAAATTACGTGTAAAAAAACTGATGAAAGACATGGCATACTGTACATGAAGAATTATGCTGTAAGTTCCAGATAAATTTCCTAATTACTAGAAGTAAATAGATATTTAAGCTTCATGCATAATCTGAATGACTCAAGCTCCCAGAGTCTGAAAGGGTTTGTCATTGCAGCATTGCAGCCCTGAGGGGCTCTCATGAGAAGTGATGAAACCTGGACCAAGCAAACCTATGGCGACTTTGGGAAGGACTGCATCTTCCCAGGTCTTGCTTCCCAACTGGTGAAGTCCCTGTTGGGGCAGTTCCTGTTGGGGCAGTCCTCTGGTACTGGGGTTCTGAGATCCCTCAGTAACTGAGAGAACTTGACACACTGAAATGTGAGCACATTTGAAAATGTAGTCCCAGATACAGCAGTTGTGCTGCAATGGAGGACCTGACATTAATAAATTAACCTTTTATACTCTTATAAGTAGCTGATAGTTTTGTTCTATTGCACTGTAATTGTTGGACTGCAGGGAGTTCACTGAGGTGGAATGATGGACAAGGAGTATGTGGGAAAACTTGCTTTCGTAAGTGAATTCTTTCCTCATCAGCTGAAAAGCAATTGCTGTAATTGAACTGAAGCTTGCTTGGTAAAATGTATTACAAAGCATAGATTTAATAAAGTTATATATAAAGCAAAATAGGAATATTGAGTCTAATACTGTTCTGTGTATGTTCTATGGTTAGGAAAAATTCTTCTGGTCTTTTTTTCAGTCCCACAATTACAAAGAATGCTAAAAAGCAAATTACAACTGAATATTTTCAAGTCATGCAAAAAAAATTAAGCAGAATAGCAGAATCAGTTACACTTGAGCTGCATTTTAAAAGCAGGTGGTTTGCTTTAATGCTTAAGCTATAGAAGAGAAATGAGAGGATCTGCATGTTGAAAAATAACCCTAATAGAATGTGTAAATGCATTCTGTTCCTCCCCCAAATTAATTTTCTCATATTCAAAATAGCAGAGAAGACTGAAGCCAAAATTTCAAGTAATTTTATTTCTAACAATCATGTTGAAACATTAATAAGAGCATTATTCATCTAGATTAGCAAGTGTCTGAATGAATTGCAAAATTTGCACACTCTGATACCACAAGTTAACACAAAGTTAACTTGCTTCTTTCAGTAAGTCAGATTTTTCAGAGAATTCAACACAGGTTGAATTAGGTTTGCATCTGGGGTTTTTTTCTCTCTAAAAAAAAGGCCAAAAGAGCTCACATCTTTGCTTACTCAGTTCAAGGCAAACAGACTCCTATGGGTCCCTCGATTACTACCAAAATAAAGTCAGAGATCTCAAATTCTGAGGACTTTCAAAAACATGTCCTTGATTTTCAGACTTATCACAGAAAAAATGTCATCAAAACAAAAAGGAGATCAGCTTAATTTGGCCACTGCTTTGTTCTCCATTAAACCACAAACCTAAACCTCCATTAAACCTCTATCCCCCTCATTAATACACGGAAACACTGACAGCCTTGGTTTGCAGAAAAAAGAAAAGGAAATCAGTCAGTACCAGTCACCTTATCATTATGAGAGCTGTCACTGCTGGAAGTGCTGCTCTGCATTTACATCTTCAGCCATTGCCTTGACTTGCTGCACTCAGATTCTACATCTCTGCCACCTAGGCAAGGCACTCCTGTCCCTCTCTCTGAGCTGTGAGTCCTTTTAACACTTGGGCCTATCCTTCACAGGTTCCTTGGAGCTGAAGATGTAACAGAKTTATGGGAAAAATGCAGCTCTTTTAATGTTCTTTTTGACTCCTCACAGTGCTGTCATCTCCCCCTGCTCAGTGAACAAAGCTCAGACCTCTCTAAGGCTGAATGTGGGGGAGCAGAGTAATTTCTGCAAAATCTGATCCCAACAATCTATTGGGTATGTAAGGAAGTTTCTTGTCCTGTAATTCTTCAGGTAGTGAGAAACAACTACTGATTCCAAGAAGAGGTTTATCATTAACAAATACGTCTTATAAAAATGTCTTAGAGGGTGTGAGTTATGTGTGTGTCTGTCTGTACACATGTATGTGCTGGGGCAGGGCTGGGAGCTGTACAAGGAAAACTTCCTTACATTTCCCATACAAATAAACTTTTATAAAGGCACAGGCTTACACAAATACAGTACTGGCAGGATTGCCGCAAAATGATTAGGTGGTTTAGTTCATCTGCTCTGAGTCAAGTTACTACAAATTGGTAAAATAGAAGTCCTTAACACCCATGTAGCATTAAGAAGCAGGCATTCAGCCAGATGTACAAGGAGGTATCTCCTCTGAAGCATCATGAATGCTGATTATTGGATAACTTCTGTTTATATATTATATTTTACAAACAAATTCATTGATTTCCTGAAATAAACATACATCTCATAATAATTTTCCCCAAATCATCAGTGTGATTCCTCCACTCTGCACATATGATCTTCAGTCCCTGGGATCTCTTTGTTGGTCCCTGGTGGTCAGTGACCACCATGTTATAATTGATCATCCAAAGAACTGGGGCTTCTTTCCAAATTAACAGAAAAGTTTGCCTTACTGGGCTAGTTATTCTCCTGTTCTTCATGGGCAATGTACAACATGATCCTAGAGCAAGTATTGTGCAGTTCCATAGGCCAGTGATTTTTGAAGAATAGGTATTATATCAGCTCACCAGCTGTGCAAACAGCTCTTCATCTGGTAGAAATGTCAATCATGTGGCAATAACTCTTGATAGAAAATATTACTCTTATTTTTTTGTAATGCTGCAATTGAATTACAGTGTTGGTTTGGTTTGGACGTTGGCTGGAGTTTTGTTGGTTTTGGTTTGTTTTTTAATTTTAAAATGGTACAGTAGTGTTCAGCAGGCYGGACATTTTCTGCAACTAACCAGATTCTGGAAGTTCCTGTGCAGACTCAAGAGAGGCTGTGCACTSTCCTTGCTTTGAGTTTTTAGAAGAAACTGGACAAAGCCATGGCTGGTGCAGTGTTGAGAAGGAGGTTGGGCTAAAGACTTCCCGAGGTCCTTTCCCACCTCATTATGTGATTCCAGGGCACGACTTCAGTTTGAGTGTTCCTACCACAGTGGCAGACTGCTAAGTCTGGTCTAACAGCAGCCAGTTCCATATCCCTAGAGTGCTCTTTGGAGTCCCTAACTACGCCCGAGAGTAAAGGAGCTCTATGCAGGGAGTGAGGYTCGCAGGAGGATGCTCCTCGGCAAGGTCCAGGGCTTGGGGTCAGTAGCATTCCTAAATTAAAATTAATAGGTCATATGTTCCCTGTTTGTGAAGTTGCTCGTGAATGGAGATCACAAAAGTAACAGTGAAGAGGAACAACTAACAGAGTTTGCATTCTTAGAACTACAGCCTGTCCCTACCTGTATTTCCCATTCTCATTTATCTCAGGAGTGCCTTCCTTTCAGGACTTAAGTCTCAGGGAATCTCCCCAATAGGATGTTTGTGAACCACAGGYGTCAGTCTGTAAACTCCCTTTGTTCTGTGAACTGAGGTAGTGTGCCTACATAGGTCACCTTGATCGGTGTGCTTTTAATTTCAAGGCTAAACGACTTGCTAATGAGGCTTGTTCTTCCCACTTGTTTTGCTGCTGAAGGAACAAAGGGAGCACTTCAATAGTCTTCTTAATTAGGCAAAAGAGATGAAATGGCTATTCTGAACTCGCTAATGATGTGCTTTCTTGGATGTTTGGCTATATTTCTTCCTCACCCAAAAAGAAAAACTTCTAGGATCATCAGTCAAATTATATGGGTCAATGGCAGACATGTTAAATTTCCATTTGCATTTAAATACCCCTATTTTAAATTCACTGTTGTCATTGTTTGGCTGGCAGGTGCATTTTAGCATGTAATCTGTAGCAGTGCTTTCCACATAAGGAAAAGGGTTTCAGTTTTACCTTAAAATTTAAAAGGAAAAAGCCCTAAAAACTTCTTTGCTCTCCTAGCAGCCATTGACTTAAGGCCAAGACAGAAGCACAGATAGGTCTATTTATCTGTCTTTCAGAAATGCAGCCATTGTCTATTTGACAGTTTGCCAAAAAACCCACCTAGATAATTTAGTACATGAGGGAGAGCACAGAGATTCTTGCTGCTTCTTGGGATGTCGTCACCAGGTGCAATGCTTGTATGTACCTGTGCTTGGGTTCTATTTTGTTCTCTATTGTTTATTATTTTATAAGTTTATTAATCTTTTTGCTTTACAAAACATACCCAAGGAGCCATCTCACAAATTATTTTTAAGCCATTTTTGTGAAGTGCAGGACACCCTCAGAGAGATTGCTACTTCTTCAGGTGGCTTATTACACTCTAGCCATGTGTAAGATTGTATCAGTCATCTGTATTTTATTGGCCATCAAAGTACTCGTGTAAAATTAGACTTCCCACCTGTCCTGGGCAAAGTCATGAACAACAACCTCCAAGTTCCCATGGAGATGTAGAAGATTCAGATAATAAAGCAGAAATGATAGGTAAGAGGACGATCAGGACAAGATGAACAGCTCATTTTAGTATATTCTGCCACTGGGATCAATTCAAGCCAGCAAGAAGAACAGACTAAGTTATTCCCCAATGAGATGCACCAGTGGACTCTTCCCTGTCATCAGTGATGTTCCACAGTTAGGGACATATGTGCTGTCTTAGCTTAGATCTTTTATGCTTGGACTGGAGACCATAATACCAATTCCAATTAGATCAGAATGAATTGTCTCTTTTTTGCCTGAGCTGGTCTAGGAGAGGAAATTACTACTTTCAGATGAAGAGTTCCTCTTCATGCACTTGTAAATGTATGTGAAAGTTACTAGTTCTCTATAGAGGACCTATATATATAGGGAATCTATATATGCCTCAATTCTCTATAGAGAACAACAAACAGCAGGGGAAAAAAAATCCCACTTTTGAAACAAAACACCAAGAAACTAARAGCATTTGATACTACCAAAACCTGCTTTGTCTGCCTTATCACTAGAGCAAATGTTAAAATTAACTTCACATTCAAATATGCATTAATCCATATCCGTGTTGAGTTGCGTTCATTATTGCWATGAGATTTAACCATATATTCAACAATGATAAATAACCAGAAATGGCACAAAGAAACTGTGCAAGAGCCCTTGAGGCAGGGGAAGAAGGAGGAGTTTTTTTCCTTGTATGAGACATGGGAAGGAAAATACCCTAAAAATCTTGCAAAGACTATTTTGGAAAAAAGTGTACGAAAATTGATTTAATCTCTATTTAAACTTCCCCGTATAAAGAGGAGGAAATATTTGAGGCTCGAGGATTCTCCATTCTTACAAAGGAAGGTGAAATAAGGAGACTGTGAAAAGTGCAGCTGTCTCTGACAAAGTGCCCAGCCAGGAGGTTTTAAACTCAGAATTCAGGTGGCCAAAGTGAAATTCAAGCTCTGAGACAAAACATGGACRCAGAAAGCCAGAAGACACCAAGTGAGGGGATGTGTCCTCATGCTCTGACCCTGTGTTATCCCACGAGCTGTAAGAAATCAGCCAGCAGAAAGCCAAGGGCTCTCCTTGTTGCCAACACTGTAAGCACCTTGCTCCCAGCACTGCCCGGGGCTGTGCGCTGCAAAGCCTCATGCAAAGCACACATTTCTGGCTGGGAGTCTCATCATGGCCACCCAACCACTCAGACAATCCATCACAAGGTGCWACTTTTCAGCACCACCTTGTGATAGATTTCCTCGTCTGCTGCAGCCCCATATGTATGACCCAGACAAACATTTATGGATCTAGGRTATTTCCAGGATTATGTGGCAAAAATCTGTAGGATAAAAAAAATCCCAAAAAGTAAGACAACCAAGTAGTGTATCTATTCCATTGAGAAAATGAAATCCTAAAATTAAGCACCGGGAAGGTACCCCAACACTGCTGTGGCTCACATGCTTAAATCCCTCAATGTCTCTAACAATGTAATCTGGGCCCAAAGGCTTTAAGCAATGGAGAAGACTGACTTCAAACACAGTCCAAAAGGTGTCAAAGCTGACAATGTTGAAAGTGGAGGTGACACTGAACACATGGAATGGGTACTAAGGAAGGAGACCTGCCAGCTGCTGGCATAGAGATGGGCCTCCACAGCCCTGAGCAGAACAGTCTCATCCAGGCTGCAGCTTTGCAGGGACTACATGGGAACACACATCTCTTCCCACAAAGATGCCCAAGAGCAAGGTGACTGAGCTCTGGAACATGGAGAGCAAGACTGGCCAGTTTGCCCAGCTGAGAATTTCCCAGATAGAAACTGGACTGCAGGAACCAGGGTACTGAGAGGACAAGGAAGCTGCAGCTCCAGCCCACACCCACACATGACTCTTGGAGCACCTACACACATGGCAGGGCTCACACAGCAGTTGCAGTCCAGCCATTGCTTTGCATTGGCCTTCCAACCAAAAGGAAGTAGAACTTCTTTTGAATAGAACAGAGCCTGGACTTGGCTCTATTGTAGAATTGATCAATAATTAAGATTGGAAGTAATCTCAGGAGATCTTTCCTTCTGCTTCCTGCTCAAAGCAGTCCTTCATGGAGTCAGACCAGGTTGCCTGGGACTTCAGGCAGTCAAGATTTGAAATCCTCTATGGTGGCACAATTTCTCCAGACCTTCACTGCCCCACCTTGTTCTTGTGTGGAAAAAGGTTTTCCTTATCTCCAGCCCAAGCCTGTCGAATTTCAGCTGCTAAGCTTTAGATTGAACAAAGGACTGTAATCACTTTTTTGAGGATTTTATTTAAGAGGATCTCAGGAAGCTGAGAAGGAAAAAGACAGAGATGGAAAAGGGTAGCTGCATTAGCGACAAATAAAATGGATGCACATTAGTGGGTGTCCTGYAGTGATTCCTGAGCATTTTATGGTAGAAAGGTAAAATACAAATACTAATGCCCTGAACAGGCTAAACAGCACACAGATGAGTGGTATGTCTGGGCTGAAACCACAGAGGTAGAGAGGCCATTGGAAGAGRTTTCAAATACCAGTTCCATCTGTCTTTACAGATCACCATAGAAAGCCACTTGAAGTGTTTGCTGTATTTATTATCTGCATTTATGAGTTAGTTTTAGTTCAGTGTTCACTAATTTTCAATTTCCCGGCCAATGCACTAATTAATGTGGTGGTTTCAGGGTTTTTCTGCTGTGAGATACGATTAAAAGAAAAGCAAAGCAGGCTCAAGCTTAAAAGATATAAAGATWGTTTATTCACACACACCAAAAGGAAACAAGGAGGGAAAAAACCAACAATGAATCAAAATGAAACTTCCAAGACACTTCCCCCCTCTCCCACTAGCTTCTTTTCTTCTTTACAGACATTTATAAAGGCAAGAACTCAGAACTTAAGGTCTGTACTCCTTATAGAATAATCTTTTATCAATCTCTCTAGAGAGAGAAGTTTCTTCTGGTTATGGTAACTATCCACAAGGACAGAAACAGTCTACTTGTGGTTCTTAGCTCTCACAGAAGACAGCCTCCCAGAAACAAAATTCTGTCTCTGTGATTCTCCCATAAAATGTAGTTTTTTCTTAGCAACTGCACTTGGGTCATGGACTTTATGCATTCTGGGGTGTTGTTTTTAAAATTGACAGTTCAGGTGCAAAGGATACTCTTTATCCCAGTCTAGGGCAGAAATATTTCTCACTTTTACTTTAAAGCACTGGCACAGAGACTTCTTCATCCCATCTCTCACCCTGTTCAAATACCTCAAGGGACTACAGGGTTACTGCTACGTCAATATTCACTTAGTCTATTACAAATACCTTTGCTCAAACCACCAATCTGAACAATTATTTCCCCAGTTCATATTCTCCATGGTTTAAAGATATATTCTAGCATAGTTTGTTACCACAATTCACAAAAGATTTTCAGCCTAAGGGCATATTTTCATCTCCCTATACCTTAGGATGCAACACCTCTTTCACAGACCTCAGTATCTTCATGTAGCCTCAATAAAAATGTCTTCACCATGACTTTTTCTTCACCCTAGAGAAAGTCAGTGTTCTGCAAAGTTCACCTTGGCAAGGACAGAGTTAACGGTAGCTCGGGGATGGTCTTGTGCTCTCGGTGGCGGCAGTTCTTGAAAAGCGCTGAAGCCACATGGCGGAGCGGGGGGGAACAGCAACTGAGGGGCTAAGGTCGCGATGGCTCCCATGGTGGTAGATGCAGCTTTCACCCTCTAAACTCCTCAGTCTCATTCGTGGTAAGCTCAGTTCAGGCTCAGAGCTTTCCCCCTCTCTCTGCCCAAGAGTCACTGAGCTTAGCAGATGCCTCAAGCTAGGCCAGGGGCCTGGCAGGCCCGGCAGAGCCTGGCGGGGCCCGGCGGGGCCCGGCAGAGCCCCAGCTCCCCCTGGCTGGAGGGTGCTGGAGCTGCCTCCCACCTCTCCTGAGGCAAGCAGCATAAAGCAAGGGAAGTTCCCAAAATCCCCAGCTTTTATAAATRCGCTCATTCACGAAAACGAACTCACTTTTCTCGCTGGCTGAACCGTGTGTCAATCTAAGGTCCTTGCAGTTAACTATTTCCTTTTTATTTTAAAAGCTATGCTAAACCATAACAACTTATGACACATTAAAACAGGGAGAAGCCCAGCTCTGAAACTCTACTCTCAAAATGCACTGATTGTTCCCCAAACCTGAAATGTGGAATATGTGATGGGGAGGCTACAAAAAGAAGGTTGGAAATACCGATTGGTTTGTAATTGATTGCTTCTCAAGGAGCTGAATTTACATTTTGCAAGGCTGATAAAAGTTCATCTGTCATTTGAATGTGAGGCAATAAAGGTGAAGTGAAAGTTGCAGAACTGATCTTTGAAAATATGTCTGAAATTTGGCAAAAAGGAGTCAGTTGTCAGGTGCATTGTGTTGAGACACTGTAGTTATGACTGAGAAATCCAAAAATTAAGAAAAAGTAGAACAAATAAACAGGTAGAATCCAGAATCGACTCTATCAAGTACAAGATAAAGAAACACATTCACCATGACAAGAACTGGCAGCACAAGGCTCTGCATTACGGATGGATTTCTGTAGTATTTATGAGAACTGGGAATCAATGGAGGAGAGAGATATAATCAGAAAGAGCTAATGGAGTCTTTAACAGATATCATTCTTTCTGAAGGTTGAGTTTTAGAACAAACTTGTCCACTGTTATCTTTCATTGCTGCAGTTAATTAGGTATTAAACAGTGGGGATATAGTGGGCACTGGGGATGTGCTAGAAGGCACTGAGAAAAAAATAAAAATTATCATAGGCAAATTTGTTTTTAAAAAGAGGCAGGTTTTGTGTGTTTGGTTGGTTGGTTGACTGGTTTTTAAGGGAATGACGTCCACTTTTTAGCATTTTACAGTAACAGAGTTATCTTCTGGTCTATCAACAATTAGCTCACATTTATTCACTTAACTGAATCTTGGGGGTTATAGTTACCAATTGGTCACAAGTACTGCACTGAGAACTAAATTTGGGGTGTTCCTTTCAGTTTCTGAATACCTGTAGTGATGATAGAAATGTTCTGTACGTACCTAGAGTTTTGCTTCCTGTTTTGTTTTTGTTTTTTTTTTTTTTAATGCAACCTTTCTATCTCAGAAATCAACATAACAAGAAGCTATTAAACAGAAAACAGGAAGAATGGTGGACCATCAGTGTAGTGAATGTGAATGCAGATTTCAAATATGTGATCACTTTACAAATTGAATTTAATATTGATTGGGATTAGGGGATCAGAAAAATACAGTAGGAAAGATTGTCTTTATGATCCAAAACAAAAATGTGTGAAAAGTTATGAGAGTGGTCACTATTAAWGAAATTCATGGACTAGAAAAACTATGACACAGTGCTGCTGAAATGGTGAGTGTAGAGCCACAATGAGATTCCAGTAGAAAGGGGGTGTGGAATCTGATTTGGAAAGTCCTTCAAGCAAAGACAAAGAAAACCACAGAGAAAGAAAGAAGACCTTAAAAGAGAAATATTACTAATCTTACAGTGACAGGACAGAGACTAAAAGATACTTTCCAGTCACATTCACTTGCCAATTTATAATATATTGGAATTAAACCCTTAGGATTTAAAAATGGCAAAATCACAGATGCTAGAACTGGTTACAATATAATAATAGATTTCTTTGCTGTGAGTTATATAACATTTGGAAATTAGTCACTAGGGACTGTGTCAGCAACTGTTTTCCAATGGAAAAAAACCTGCTCTCGTCAACAGTAGTTGAAAGATTACATCCTTTAACATGAACATTGAGACATTCAATCAGAAAGAAGATAAAAATTACTGTTTTGAGGAAAATATTAGTGAAAATGTTTATTTTATACATCCAAAGCAGAATGTCAGCAGCTAACAAATCCTATTGAAAATGAAAATCATCTGGACTAAGCCATCAAGACATAACTGAATAACCAAATAACCAACCAACCAAAGAACCTACAAACAGACAAACTGAAGACACTGAGATATGTGAAGCTGTTTTCAGGGCATTGCCAGCTATCCCTGCTTAGTTGGTGGTCTCTGGTGACCCTTCCAGGCATGTCTCCTGGCTCTCCATCTCTCTCTCATTGAGGGGAGGGGTCTTGGGGGGAGCTGTGTCAAAAGCCTTACAGAAGTCCAGGTAAGTCAGCAGGCAGCTCTGACACATCTTCCAGGATAACCATGTGGCRCACAGCAACCACTTTCTCATCAAAGCTGCAGCAGGATTGCCTGTGTGAAGACGTGCTGCCAAATTGGTCCTGGGGCTCCAGGGGCCCTCAGCTGATGGTGGATTGTGGGATTCAGAAAAAGATGTTAAAAGGAGGAGAAGGCAGAACTTAGGGACTTTGTCAGAATTTATTTACTTTTTCTTGGCTAAAAGGTTCCTGGAATCTTGCTAGCACCACCAGCAGGGTGGCCTCTTGCTGGGCCAAAGAGAATCCTGGGATCTGGGGGCTCTCCTCTTTTGTGCATTCTGGGATTCCCTGAGAGAGTGGTCCCTGCCCTGGCCAGGAGTAGAGGAGCTGCAGATGCTGCCCTGGGCAGACAGACGTGCCACTGCTGCCAGCTCTGGCTCCTCCCAGTGGGCTGGTCCCAATCTGCAGGGTTAGGCACGGGTTGGGTACAGCTGGGACTCCCTTGGAAGCTGGCCTGTGACATTCTAGCTTCCTCCTCCACGCTGAAGCTTACGGGCCAGTGGCAGCTCTCCTGGGAACTAGCGCAGCTGGAGCTGCTGGCGCTGGCACTGGCCAAAGCCTGTTGTCTCTGGCATGATGGAAGCACAGCAGGCTCTGGGCCGCCTTGCTGCACAGGCCCACAATGGCACTGATGATGCCATGGACTAGTGGTGCTGTGTGCCCGCTGAGGAGAGGCTGCAGCACCTCTACCAAGGCTTCTGCATCTAGACCGCAGGCACAGAGGCTGTGCAGGATGGAGGCCTCTGCAGCCTCTGCCCTTCCCCACTGTCACAGCCAGGACCTCACAGGACCAGGAGATGCTGTTGTTGGGACAGTTTTTGCCCACACCTTGGGGCAGGAGGCCACCCACAGGTTCTGGTCCTGCAGCCCCCTGCTCAGCTGGGGACAGTGTTCTCTGTGGAGAAGATGAAAGAGACATGAAAGGGCCATGAGGGCCATGGAGGAGACATGAAAAGTCCATGGAGGTTATTTTCATCAAGGTGGAGGGGAGCTCTCCCTGCCTGGCTGTTGGTCTCTGGTGACTCTTCAGGGGAGATGATGGCAACTTGTATGTAGTCCTGCCCACCCCGCTCAGAAAACCTGACAGTCTCTAGTGACTGCTGCAGAGTGGGCATGCTGKATTTCTCTTTGCCCACTGCAGGATACAGCCCAAGCAGAACTGTGGTGACAGGGCAGATCAGAAGCCATGTCATTCTGAGTGTCCTGGCAGATGGGGCAGCTCCACTCTGTCCCTGTGGCCATTTCTCCAGAATATGGCCAGCAGGAGGGGAGAGATGAGGATCAGGCATGCTTAGCAGTAGTTAAGGATCAGTCCAGTCTGAACCCAGGCTCAGCTGTCACCAAAATTCAAGCAGTGAAGGATGAGACCTCATATCCATCCCCCGGTGATGTCACAATCCATCACTCAATGATGCCACAGAGGGACATCTAGCACTGAATATAAACAGAAAGGAATGTAAGGTCACAAACACTCCCTGGTGACATGATCCACCATCCAGCAATGCCACAATGGGAGATCCATATTTTTGTTCCCTCACACCTTGGCACACAGGTCTGGGACTACTGGCAGACACTGACGTGGAGACAGACATGGGAGGGTCGCCAGAGGCCAGCAGCCAGGCTGGGTCGGTGCCCTGAAAACATCCCCATTGCTCAGTGCTCCTGGGTGGCCTCATGCCCGGGGGCTAGGCAGGACTTATCCATTGAAAATGGCATCTTCCAGACTCTGTGTCGCCCTGGCTGTGACAGAGGCAGGAGGGAATATACTGGGGCTTGTAGTGGCTGGCAGGGGCCATGGAGAGCAGCATTCTGCACAGTCCAATGGCAGATATGCAGGAAGAAGCTGGCACACTGGAGGCCACCTCCCACCAGGGGTCCCAGCAAACCCGCTTCTGTGTCTCTGCGGAGCAGGACCAGCCCCAGGAGGAGAGGATTTTCTCCAGTTTCAAGATAATCTAGATGCAATCAAGTTATAATATCAAAGTTAATCACAGTCAAAGGCTTCATCTACTTTTCGCATTACACAGGAAACCATGTGTCTTAGTACTGTTAAAATCTGCTTGAAGCTGCAACTTTGAAATGAGCACGTGCCAGATTTATTAGATGCATACTGGATATATTCAATAGCCAATAAAATGAAGAGATATGTATAAAATAAACCTGCTAAAAGATGCATTACATCAGATATCAATCAGTAATACTTTCTGGAAGACTAAATTTGGTCTGTAATAATTCTGAAGTTCATCAGCTGCCTGTATTTTTCTGTTCCTAAAGTGTAAAATTGTACTTCTCACAAAAGTAACAACCTTCCACAGGCTGCTAAGTAAAAAGATGTTTGCAACAAATTACTTCAAACAAGAAGTATTTTGCAAATCTTTTACAAAACTTAGGGTGTTGGGAAGGATGAAAGTTTAACAGGAGGACTTTATAGAGATGAATGCTTAGCAGAAGGCTCTTTGAATGTAGAAATGGTAAGAGAAGAGGAGATGAAGGCAAGTTTTGATATAGAAGAATAGAAGATGTTTAAAAAGCAAAGATTGCTGAACCAGTTGCTACTGGATAACTAAAAGAAGCAAAGGTTGAATGAGCTGGAAAGATTTTATGACTTTTATGACCAGACAAAGAAATGTGTGCCGGGGTTTCCCTCTTGAGGTTTGATTCAGGCTAGCTCCTGAACCTTGAAGGGTTTGCCTGGCGAAGAAAGAAGGTAAAAGACAGAGGCGCTCCTTTTTCCTCTCAGGACCAAGATCCCTCTTTATTTGGTCCAGGTGAAGCAAAAAAGAGGGCAAGACCCCCCAGAGCCTCCCTCTTTCAGCCCTCAGAGAAGGGGAGGGGGAAGGGGAAGAAACCACAACCAATAGGAATTGATCCAGGGGGAGGGGAAAGGGGCGTGGGGGAAGGAACGAACTAAAGGCATCAAAACCAGAGGGTTTTTTTCAGGAGATGCCATGTGCAAGTATAATAATTATCTAGTGTAACACAATAACAGAAATAGATCAAATATTCAGTGCAATACAACAAACCTACTTTATGTGATTGGTAGAAGAGGAGCACTGAGTGTTAAAGCGCAATTTGAATTATCTTGATCAAGTTTGTATTCATTTACTGGCAAAACAGGCCAAAGTGTAGGCACAGCCAAGAATACTGTCCTGTTCTCTTGCTGGCTGTGTGAAAGAACTGTGTCTCCTAAAGGGATGTTGAGAAATGGAAAATGCTCTCTGATTGGGTGGACTTGTTCTGTGGGATTCACCAGGCCAGACAGTTTTGTCAAAGAATGTGGTTCATTTTCCTTGCCCACTACAGATCACCTGACCCATCTCTTCAGAGGAGCCGATCCTGAGGTGAGTGAGAAGGGAAACTTTGATGTTCCTGGTGCTGAATTGTGGAGCAAGCTGTGAGCTTGGCCTGTGGCAGTAGAGGGTAGAGGGCAGTTAGGTAGGATGAAAGAAACTCAATTTTCATATCTGCAGCAGCAATAGCAAAGATATGAGTGGCTATTTCCTGCTTTTTCATTTCAAAGCTTTAAAAAACTTAAAGCTCAGTTTTGCAGAGATAAAGTTGCTTGCTGATAGTAGCCAGGCAGGAATGCAGACTTCAGAGCCATCTGCAGTTCTGCTGAATCAGCCCATTTTAGTGTAGTCAGAGTGCCTTAGAATCCCATTGCTATCAAATCTTATGATTTCTCCTTAGTAGAGTATGTTGTAGAGCTGAATGGAAATAAGGTTATAAATTATAAATGTCTCTCCCTCATGCTACTGTCTGTCCACAGAGCACAGAACCAACAGCAAGCCCTCCTCTGGCTTCTTCTGCTCCTGGAGTCCAAAGAGGAGCAAAATGAACACAAGACTCCAGCTGTGTTCACACAGCCTGAACATTCCGAGCCTGTAAGTGTCAGCTGTGGAGCATGCTGTCTTTAGTGCAAGGCAGAGCTGCAAGTTTCTGACCAGCCAGAACTTGCTGCTGGTGGCTGAGGATGCTGAATGCTGAAGTCCTGGCAGCACCTAGCGATTCCCTCCAGCCAGAGACAGCTAGAAAATGGACCATGATCCGTCATGGTCAGACCCCAGCTTGCTGGGATTCTGATAGGGGTCAGCCTGGAGCATAAAGGCTCTTTGTCTTCAGAAGAGGGAGCATTTCAAAGGCACTGTCCCCTTGTCAGATACATAGGGGACACTGTGGTCTAGAGGGAACTGTCCCCCTCCACAGACTARTCAAGCAACTACATGGTCAAGCAAAAAATGTTGATCTGACCACACAAGCTGTTTGGGGTGGTTTGTCTGCATGAGCTTCATGTGTATGCTTCCATGGGAGTATTTCAGAGACACACTGAGGAAGTGGAGTTGCTGCTTGAAGTCAGAGATTTTGGTGCCTTTGTTGCCAGGTTGTTCTTTTGCCTCTTCAGACAGAGCAGTCAGTAGCAGAGTCTCCTCTGAGTCCATTTACCTTTCAGCTTTTGGTGGGCTTTAAAGAGACAATTTTGTTTATGAATCCATGTGGATGTGCTATTGTGTGGCAAAAGACACAAATTGCATACTTCTGAACACTTCTTCATAGGAAAAATCAGTGGCTGCATGTGTCTTTTGATACTTTCTATTGTATAGTCTACTCTGRAAACTCCATTTGGAAATCCTGGCGTATGTCAGCAATAGTGGGGCAGCAGGAGCAGGATGGTGACCAWCTCCCTGTGCTGGGCAATGCTGTGTTCGTGGCTGGAGTGCTGTTTGCAGTTCTGGGCCCCTGGGAAGCAGAAAGTGATGCAGGGTCTGGACTGTGTCCAGAGAAGGACAAGGGAGGTGGAGAAGGATGTGGAGGACAAGAACAGTGAGGATGTGCTGCGGGAGCTTGAGCCTGGAGAACGGGAGGCTGATGAGGGACCTTCAGGCAGATTTCCAGAAATCCCGCCATGACAGTGCTCACCACACGGGCTGTTTCCTTGCCAAACACCCTGTCACTACATCCAAGTGCTTTAGGAGTAGGTGATACTCTCATCTTCAGTTTGTTGGTTGTTGGTTTGCTAGATGGAGAASCCCTGTTCATTTTCTCTTTTTCCAGCAAGCAAAGCTGCTTCTGCTCAAGATTGCCTGCCCTTTTCCAGCACAATTTCTGCAATTCCTGCAGACATTCTGCAGGAATTTTAGATAGCAAGTTGGCAGTTTTGCAAGATGCAGTATTTTTTGATGAGARCACATAGTCTGGGGCACGAACATTGGTGCAGAGGGAACTGTTCTGGGGCCAGGCCAGACAGTAGGGCTTGCACATCACTTTCCATTTAACAATGCCCATGGCCTTTTGGCAGCCCAGGGGAACAGTATGAGGAGTGTTCGGGAATTGAGCAGGAAATCAGTGCCCCTGCATTCCAGCCGGTCCTCAGAGATCAGAGGACTTAGGAGGGGCTGGGCTTCATTTGTGATTACAACCACTTGAGTGCTCTTCTAAGACTAGTTCTGCCCAGAGGCGACCCTGCCACGATCTGTGGGTCAAGGACACACACAGACCACGGTGGGTGCAAGAGTGGTAGAAACCTTCCTGCAGACGTTGGAAAAAGAGGCTGACTCCTTTGGGGGTCTAAGTTCTCAGGGTTTATTGAGCTTGGCAAATTACCCTGAGAGGGGACTGTCCAAAGGAGCCCCTCTCTGGGGTGTGCAACACCTTTTAACAGTGGGAGAGACAGTAACAGAGAACCAATCAGAAGGGATCGGGGTGTGGTTACAACTAGGATAGTCATTAGCTGGGAGCAATGGGGAGAACTTGAGGGAGGGACAAGCATGTAACAACAAATCACCAAGAAGAACAGGGAGAACTTTCCAGAACAAGGGGACAGGTTTAAGGGAAATGGACAGGTGCCATGGGAGGGCACAGGGGAGATGGACAGGAGCTCAGGGAGGGGTGCATCAGGGAGGCGGACCAGGCAGAACCMARGGCAAACAGCAAAAGGGGGTAGCTTGGAACAAACCAATACAAATGGAAAATCACAAACCCCAACATCTCCCCCTTTTATAAACAATAAAAACATGGGGTATAACAACTCATTTAAAGGGAACAAAACTCAACCCGGGGGAGATATTCTGACTGGTGATACAGGTCTCCAAAGCAAAGTTGTTCGGTTGGGATAGCCTCTTCTTCCTCTGGAGCACATGGTGTTAACTGGAACTCGGCCCGATGGATATCCATTGATGGTGTAGGCGTCATCATTCGGAGGATGAGTGCTCTCAGGATCACGAAGAGGATGCCGACCACAAAAAACAAAATCAAGATCCCAAAAACAATCATAACATAAAAGGGTAAAACATAAGAATACAACTTAAATGGAGAGGGTCTGCCTCCTTTGGCGCCATTGGGCACTGGCCACCTGAGGAGTGTTCTCGATTTTTGGTCTCGCCTTTCTGGGGAGGTAAGGTCGAMCATACTTGGAGGGGACCCATCACAAGCCTGAGGGAGTAGAGACGCATGCGTACCCTCTCCCCCAGGCTATCATATCCAGGGGTCCCTCTACCTCCCCAGTCTCAGACTCTGAACCAGCACCGGGGGTCTTGCTTTTAATTTGGTATTCTGGTTTGAAAGAAAATGATGGGTAATGGGGGGGTTAAGATTATCAAAGGAACAATTTAGGAAATTCAGGGTAAAAAGGGCACAGGACAGGCGGAACTGAGGGGTCTCCACTTTCATTGTCTCCTTTTGCTGATGGAGGGTTCTTTTGAGACTCTGGTGGGCCATTTCCACCATGGCTTGGCCTGTCAGGGAATAGGGGATGCCRGTTTTGTGTTCTATTCCCCATTGCCGTAGGAAGTTGCCGAACTCCCTGGAGGAGTATGATGGGTTGTTATCAGCTTTTATTTGTTTTGGGATACCCAGCATGGAGAAGGCCTGGACTAGATGTCTCTCAATGTCCACTGCCCTCTTCCCTGTGTGGGCAGAAGCGTAGATTGCCCCAGAAAAGGTATCCACTGAGATACATACTTTTGTCTGCCAAAGGATGCCACGTGAGTGACATCCACCTGCCATACCTCACAGCTGTTTGGTCCCCTTGGGTTAGCCCCTAACATCAGCGATGGTACTGCGGTCTTCCAGCATGAGTGGCCATGATGGCCCGGGCCTGGTCTCAGCTGAGATGGAACTGCCTCACCAGGCCGGGTGCATTTTGATGGAAGAGCTGATGGCTGATCTTAGCCTGCTCAAACACATTGGGGAGTGGTGCTGTCTGAGCTGCCGAGGCGGATAGAGAATCAGCCTGCCAAGTCCCTTCTGCCAGAAATCCAGGCAGCTCAGTGTAGGAGCAAATGTGCATCACAAAGAATGGTTGCTCTYGGTGGGAGACAAGTTTAATCAATTTTGAGAGCAACTCAAAAAGCCGAGGGTTGGACACCTCCTGCAGTACCGCGTTTTCCCGCTCTGGACACTACTCTGGCTACATATGTCGAATCAGTTATTAAATTAAATGGCTCAGAGAACCTTTCAAAGGCTTTGATGACTGCATGTAACTCAGCTACCTGAGGTGATCCTTCCACCTCCTTAATGTCCGCCTCCCACTGCTGAGTTTGAGGATCCCACCAAGTCACTATTGACTTGTGGGATGCTCCAGACACGTCTGTGAACACTGTCAGTGCCTTTAAAGGTCTCCGGCTCATCACTGGCCTAATTGAGAGTTTAAAATTTGACTCTGAATTGAAAATTTTGTGGGCCCGTTTCTGAACTCGAATTTGGCCTGTGTAGTTATTCAGAGTGAATTGCAGTGCCTCATTTTCCTGCAGGAGATGTTCCAATATTGGCTTGGTAATTTGGCCTGTTTTTAATTTTAGAGGAATGTGAATGCAGTCAAAATCGCTCCCCACCAACTCCCTGATCTGCAGCCTGGCTTTGCAGATCARTTCAGCCATCAGCTCTTGTGGCCTCGTCATTCTTTTGGACCGGTGGTGACTGAGGAAAACCCATTCTATGATCAAGAGTGGTCCTTGTCCCTTTTTCCCTTTGGGACCTCCATCCATGGGAATATCATTCCATGGAGTTGTGGCAGTTTACCCAAGATGATGAATTTGAATGACAGGCCCGGTTGGTATCGATGGGCCTGCCTGGGAGACATCTTGGTGGATATCTTTTCTAGGGCAGCTCTAGCCTCGGGGGTGAGCGACCTGGGGCTGTCGGGTCCATCTCCCCCCTCCAATAATTTGAAGAGAGGGTCCAGGTCTTCATTAGAAAGACCCAGCCATGGTCTCACCCAGTTCAACGTCCCACACAGCTGCTGGACATCTGTTAAGGTTCAAATTGATACCTGTATACCCAATTTTTGCAGAACAATGGTCTGCTCTGTGATTTTCAGGCCCAGATACTTCCAGGGCAGCATCCGTTGGATTTTATCTTCTCGCAACTCGAATCCTGCGGCAACCAATGCATTGGTTGTCAGGTCAAGCACGTGGGTGAGTTCGTCATCTGTGGAGGCACAAACAAGAATGTCATCCATATGATGACCTCCCCCACTGACTTCTGGACAGGGGACAGCAGAGAAGCGACATACCATTGGCAGATGGCGGGAGAGTTTTTCATGCCTTGTGGCAAAACTTTACAATGGTAGYGCTTTCTGGGAGCTTCTCGGTTGATGGTCAGCACTGAGAAGGCAAACCATGGGGCATCGTCAGGGTGTAGAGGAATTTGGAAGAAACAATCCTTCAAGTCGATAATAGCCAAATTCCAATTTTTGGGGAGCATAGCAGGGGAAAGCATCCCAGGTTGGGGAGAGCCCATATCTTCAATAAAATTGTTGATGGCACGGAGGTCATGAAGGAGCCGCCACTCATCTTTGCCCAGCTTTTTGAGGACAAAGATGGGGGAATTCCAAGGAGATGTTTCCTGGATGTTCCCCTGGGCCAACTGCTCTGACACGAGCTCCTTGAGTGCCTTCAATTTTTGTTTATTTAGCGGCCACTGCTCTACCCAAACTGGCTTGTTAGAAAGCCAATTGAGTTTTTCAGTGACCGCTGCCCTGAAAACTTGGGGGTGTCTGGAAAGCCAGTTGTGACCCCCATTGGGCCATGAGGTGTCTCCCCCACAAGGGCTCCTTATAGTCCAAAACAAATGGACGAATACTTGCCAATTGCCCACTGGGTCCCTCAAATTTCACTACGCTATCTGATCTTTTCGCCAATTGAATGTCCCCTACACCTTGCAYGTGTCCAGCCACGTTTTGCAAACTCTAATGTGATGGCCCGTCCCTTTTGGGAATGATCGTCACATCTTCCCCTGTATCCAATGGTCCCTTCAGCTGCATGTACTCCCCACTCTTCTCCAGACCACAGGTGATATAGGGCCTGTCTTGATCTACATATCGAATAGGGCAGGCCACGATAGGAGCCTTCTCTGTTCTTACGGCAATGGCCTGAGCCACTACCTGCCCCCTTGGAAGGAATGTGGGTGGGCTAGTACAATGCAGCCAGATAATGATTTTATCTGGGTTTGATGGTAATAACCCAGGGACTATCTCAAGGTCATGTGGAGTGTGTTTGGTGTCCCCCAGGACGAGGAACTCATTGTGAATGTTCCACCAGTTTCCGGGGTGGACATGTCCACTGACACAAAGTGCCAGTGGTCGTTGGTCAAGTGGAGGGTCTCAGTAAGCTGTAATAAAAATAGGTTGGAGAAAGAATGAGTAGTAATAATTTGTTTAGGGAGATCCAGGTGTCGCCCCAACTCTGGGCTCCACTCCAGGATCCCCCTCTGTGTGCTGTCCGGTGCTAGGTCGAAGTCCTGAAAAGTCTCCTCAGGTGGGCCTAACTTTTTCCCTTCCTCCCTGGCCTTGATGTTATCGGGGCCCACCTCATTTTTGTTGTGGCACAGGGAGGGGCTGCGCTCGTGATCTAGTTTTTTGGAGGCCCCTGGGATGTCCCCTTCATCCCCTGTTGTCCCCCCTTCCCCCAACAAAACTGCTGAAATTCTTGTTTCCATGCACATTTCGATGCCCAGTGTCCCACTTCCCCGCAGAGCAGGCAGGGTCTGTCACTCGCCAGTCCTGTTCTCATTCTCCTCGGCAGTGGTCTCGGAGGCATTGCAGGTGGAACGGTGGGGGCCATGTTACCGGAGGCAGCAGTGGCACATCAGTGGCGGGGTGGAGGCCTAGTCTCCCTCCTTGGTCCCGGAGCAGTGACTGTTGGGGTTTGTTTTACCTGGTTGGGTTTGGTTCGCCCCATCACCCCCTGTTCTGTAAGGCTGATTGTTGTGTCCCTAGGTCCGCCGCTCCCATCTGCCAATCTATCTCCTCCTCCACTCCTCCCCGTCTGTCAATCTTCTCTCTCTCCTCCACAAGGCCCCTGCCTGTCACCCTCAGCCACTCCTTAACATCTCGAGAGTTCTACTCCGAGCTGAGGGTGATTGGCCCTCGGGCCCAGGCTCCCCCCATGCTGTGCTCTGATTGGATGTTAGYTTGTGTCTGTTATGTGTTACTGTTCCATGATTGGTTGCCTGTGTCAGTTATAAACCTGTGTCAGTTATAAGCCTGTGTTCGGAGCCCCTCGGGGCTCTCGAGGGCAGGTTCTTGGTGAATAAAGATCCTCGTTACCCCCCTCGAGAGTCTCTCTCTTGCTTGAAGGCGATCCTTGCTGGTAGCCAACCTAAGTGGCTTGGGGACACACAGAGACCTCAGCCTGCATCCAGAGCTGCGGCGTTCCTGCCGTGCTGCCGGCCAGGCTTGACCCCAACCTTAACGAGGCAGGAACCCAGCAAGTGACCACTGTGATGACCTTTTTTTCACAGACCTCCAGCATGGCTTGGAGGTCAGGAGGAGGATCATATGGCAGGCTCATAATTGCAGCCTTACAGGCTTCATTAGCATTCCTCATGGCCAAATGCCATATGAGCCCCTCCCTCTCCAGCGCATTCTCTGCCTGGAGGTCCACAGATCGGGTCACCCGCTCCACAAACCTAGCGAAGGATTCAGAGGGAGACTGAAAGATAGTTAAAAAATCCTCCACCAGTTCTTCAAGTTTTAGTTTCAACAAGGCCCTTTCTGCTGCCTTTGCCCCCTGCCGCAGGGCCTCCTTGGGGATCTGGGCAGCCTGCTTGTGCCCTGATTCCCAGTCCCCTATCCCTGCTAGATGGTCAAGGGATATGATCTGAGGCTGTCTCTGGGTCAGCCCAGAGTGATGGCAGGACCATCCAGATTTCCCTTTTCCATGCCCCCTCCCACCTCCTGAAATCTGTCTGATTGAGGAAGCACATGAAAAGGATCCGGAGGTCTGCAGAAGTGAGCTCCGAGGCCGCTATGGTGGCTTGCAGCAGGCCTCGGAAGTACTCATTCTCTCGGCCATAGTCCCTCTGGGCTTTGCAGAGATCTTTGGCTGCTAGCAGGGAGAAGGGGACCCATTGGGCCCGGGGCCTGCCTTCCTCCTGTGGATGGTAAGTGACCAGAGCGGCAGAAGTCCCCAGATCCCATTCCCCATGGGCCCCCTGTTCCTGGCCCAGACACCTCCCATCACTAGGCCCCACAGCATGGGAACCCGGAAGGGAGACGTGGGACCTAGGAAGGGAACTGGAAGGGGCATTGCCCAGGAAACAGGAAGTGGAAGGGGCGGGGCCCAAACTGGGATAGGGAGGAAGTGGAGGGGCTGTGGGGGGAAGGAAGGGGTTCAGGGAGGAAGTTGAGGGATCATGGGATATGGAGGAAGAGGAAGGGGCAGAGAAAAGGGGTTGCTGGGAAGGAGGATCCCAAATGGTGGGAAAAGCCATGTGGCCTCCGCCATCTTGGGTCCTTGGGGGCCATTTTGTGGGGGAGGAAAAACCATCTTGGTGACTGGACTTAACTGTATTAACCGGGGACTTTTCCTTAACTGAATAACTGGATGGGGCTGTACACTGTTGGAAAGGGTTGGAAAGGGAAAAATCTGGAGCCATGTCGCCAGTACAGCTCCAGCGGGGGGAATCCAGACCCTGAGGAGAGCCAGGGAGACGGTGGCAGCCCTGCATTTGAAAACTGACTGCTCTCCTTGGGGTCATGGGTGTTCGGGACATGGGGGTGGAAGGAGGTTTAGGTGAACTGGGGATAGAACCGGGTTTAGGGGTACCAGGGGTGGATTTAGGGGTACTGGGGATAGAACTGGGGACAGATTTGCCTCGTGGCTGGTCCTGTGCTTCAGTTTTATTTTTAAAAATATTTCTAATTTGCAAAGCCAATAAAGTAAATTCAGCCAGGGATTTAGAGGATCTCTGCCTCAAAATCTCCAGGCCGACATGATCCCAGAAGGGGATTTCCATCAAATTTGTAGCTGAAATTGTTCCCAAGCTCAGGGACAACCACCTAGCAAATCTTTTAACAGTGCTTTTCTTAACTTTAACCTCTTTATCTAACAGGAATTCATAAACTTGGAGATAAAGCCTCCTCTGGGGGACAGACAGCCTAGCGCCCATTGCTGCCAATGTTAAAATGTCCCCCAGTAAACTCCCCCTCTCTGGGAAAAGAGAAAACTAAAATAAAATGCCACCAGCCAGCTGCCTGCTGCCGTTACGCAGCTGCACTCCGTGGTGCCCTCCCCACACCCGGCTGGGAGAAACACACACACCCGATTGCAGCAGGCACCCCGGGGAGCAGGCACGCACACACACGGGGGGGGGTGAGAGTACCTGTCCTGTTGAAAGTGGCGGTGACGCGCGGCAGCGCAGGCTCAGCATGCAGCAGCGGGACACCAGCAAAAGCGGCCACACGCGGCAGCAGCGTGGTGCATGGGCATGGCTGCGGCACGGCAGCATGTGGCAGGGCTTGGTGCGCGGCAGACAAAAGYGGCAAGCTGCGGCAGTGGCATGGCAGACGCAGAGGCAGTGGCTCCTCTGGCGGCAGCGGCAGTGCCACGTGGCCCRCGGCCGCGGTCCTGTCAGGGTCTGCTGGTGGCAAATAAAGTCTGAAGGGGAGGCTCTAATGAAGGACAGACTCTGTCAGGTGTCTGGAGCTGCCTGTCCTATCTCAGGGAGGTGGACCTCTAAAACGAGGCTTGCTGCATCTGGGGTAGCTTGACAGCCAGGGACTTGGTCAGTGCCCAGAGGTCTGGCCGTGGGGTCTGGTGATTGCCTCAGGCCCCATGGTGGGCGCCAAGCTGCAGGTGGTCCCTTTCTTCTAGGGCTAGCTCTGCCCAGAGGCGACCCTGCCACAATCTGTGGGTCAAGGACACACACAGACCACGGTGGGTGCAAGAGTGGTAGAAACCTTCCTGCAGACGTTGGAAAAAGAGGCTGACTCCTTTGGGGGTCTAAGTTCTCAGGGTTTATTGAGCTTGGCAAATTACCCTGAGAGGGGAYTGTCCAAAGGAGCCCCTCTCTGGGGTGTGCAACACCTTTTAACAGTGGGAGAGACAGTAACAGAGAACCAATCAGAAGGGATCGGGGTGTGGTTACAACTAGGATAGTCATTAGCTGGGAGCAATGGGGAGAACTTGAGGGAGGGACAAGCATGTAACAACAAATCACCAAGAAGAACAGGGAGAACTTTCCAGAACAAGGGGACAGGTTTAAGGGAAATGGACAGCCATGGGAGGGCACAGGGGAGATGGACAGGAGCTCAGGGAGGGGTGCATCAGGGAGGCGGACCAGGCAGAACCAAGGGCAAACAGCAAAAGGGGGTAGCTTGGAACAAACCAATACAAATGGAAAATCACAAACCCCAACACTTGAGCACCATCAGTGTGGTCGAGTCCAAGAGAAGAACTTTCCCAAGCACAGATGCACAAAGAGTGCAGTTCCCAGTGCAGTGCTCTGCGTCTGATTGCATTCCATAAGGACCTACACAGTCCAAATTCCCCAAGAGTGTGGTTTGCTGAAGCAACAGGAGAACAAGTTCAGGATTGCTGCCGATTGGGGCACTGGCTTTCAAGTGCTGATGTGTGTAGTGACAGAAAGGATAAGAAGAGAGAGATTATAGTCATGATATCTGTCTGTCTATCTAGCACTCTAGCTAGCTGTCTATAGCTGTAACATTGACTTAGTTGAATCTTCCTTGCTCTGGTCCAAAGCATTTGGAGCTGCAAAGCTGAGCTTAAAGGCATTCTTTTCAGAAGAGAGACATGTTTCATCTACTGACTCTTAGCAGGCAGAGATGTTTCCCCCTGTAGACATGGGGTTTTTCCCCCCTCAGAAATGTCTTTCCCCTCCATCCTCTTCTGCCCTGACCCCCCAGTTAATGCTTTAAATTTGTGCCTGTTCTATTGAGGTGGAAAAATTCCATCTTTTAGGTGATGTTTGGTGACTCTGGTCATACATGAATTACATGGATCATTGTTTCCTTCATTGGCATCCCTAGGGGTGTGTAAGTTAATTTGTTGATTGCGCCTAATGAGGGTCTCTGTTACTGCTGGTCAGAATTCTCAATTGACAAAAGAGGGGAATCAACACCTTGGTCCTCCTCCATATACTGAGGTGGCCATAGAGGCTCTCTGATCTGCATCAGAGGAYCTTTGCACACAATCTTATCTCCTAAATGCCCAGGATTTCTAGCAAGAGTGTAGATGTCAGAAAGGCAGGAATGGTGGTGCAGGCCTGAAGAGATCATGAACTTCAGAAGTATCTCTCCCAAGGAGTGAGCTCACACTAGAAGTCACCTGCAAAGCCAGGACAGAGCTGTGGGACAGGGCTGGGTGTCAGTCACTACAGGAAGACAAAGAGGACACAGCAGAAGTGGAGGGAAGCCCTCACCAGACCCTTGAGATATGTCACACCTTCCCTGTCAGCTGCCTGAGAGGCTGTTGGAGCTTCAGTGCCACATGGACCCTGTAGTTGAGAATATGTGCCTTCCCACAGGCAGAGAATGTCCCAGGAGAGCAGCAGCACAGTGCTTTGGGAATGTGTGAGCCCATGAGTCTTTGAATCATGGCCCAAAAATGTTTTATAGGAAGTTGAAACCCATCTTCTCTTGCTTTCTGTGCAGGTCCTTCTAGAGCAAGAGCATGAGTAGATTGTTTTATCTGAGATGCCATGCCAGACTCAGGGAGAGCTGTTCCCAGCCCAAGAGCAGGAAGAGCAGCTCAGGCAGCAGGTGGAAGAGCCATAGTAGAATGGCCCGGTAAAGGCTGGCTCGCCAGCTGACAGAGTGAGGGGCAGGATCAGAAGCATCAAACAGAGCTCTTGGGACTGAGGATGCCAGGAGTCCCACAGGCACTGAAAGCACAGAGCCTTGTAATCTGCAGAGATCAGCATGCCTCCATAAAAGAAAAAAACAAACCACAATACAGGAGAATCATGGCATAAACGCAGATTCCATTTCTCAAACCACAGCAACTGCATTATAATGTGTGTCATGAACCTTTCTTCAGAATTTTCTTAATCATGGCTTCTGAGTAATTTTTCAGAGATAACTGTGCTGCCCCTAACAAGTCCAGATTACCTGGCAGGTGGTAATCAGTCAGCCATACAGCTTTCCAGCAGTTGTGTAGCATTTTATCCAGATAACTGGTCCCTGAATATTGCAACCATCTTCTGATTTATGATTCCCCACTTCTTTCCCATGTTCTGAGTCAAGAGCAATAGTACCCTTGTGAGTGCATTTTAACACACATTTCATGGTGTCACCTCACTCCTATTCCATTGATTCTCCTATGGAAGATTCCTCCATGGAAAATGGAAAAAAGGAAATCCTTTTTCCCTGCCACCAGTGGGGATCTGCAGTCTGTGCCCGGCAGTGCTCATTGTGGCTTCTCAAGACAGAGGCAATGCTCTGCTGCACCTTGAGCTGTTGACCCTTGGGCCCAAGGAGGGGCCGATGCTCTGAGCTGCCATGGATATGGCGGCAACACGAGCGGTGCCATGACCTTGTTGGGAACCCGGGCAGTGCCCATTGCACTGTCTCCCTGGGCAGGGCTGTGCTCTCACTGCCGCCGGGGCTGCCCAGCAGCTGCTTTCCACCTGCCTCCGGCTCCAGACCCGTCCCCACAGCCGCGCTCTCCCAAAACACACTGACCCATGCCCATTCTCGGCCTGCCTGATCCCTGATCCTGGTTCCCAACCCAGCTGCAGGACTCCCCAGTCTAGGGATTTGCCCCCTTTCCAAGGCTCACCTCGCTGCTGGGTTCTCCCCTCTCCAAGGCCTGTCCTCCCTCTCTCAGGATGCCCCCTCACCCCAGCTCTCCTCCCTCTGCCCCAGACTCTTCCTCTTCTCCCAGGGCTCTCTCCCTATTCCCAGGATCTCCCCTGTCTCAGAATCTCCCTCTTCCCAGCCTCTCCCCTTCCCCCTGGCTCACCCCTTTCCAGGGATCTCCCTGCCCCACTTTTCTGCCCTGCTCCCATGCTCTCCCCTTACTCCCAGGCTCTCCTTGCTCCCAGTGATATAAGCAACTCATAACTAAATTTTAACAGATTATCATTTGCTGTRTAATCAAGTGTGTGTAATCAAAAACAGATAGTCCTTTGCCATACAAAAATTGGACCTTGCCCAGTTGTTTTAGACTGATAAGCAGAAACTAGTGCTCAAAAACTAGAAAAAAACCCCCTGGGTTTGTGCTTTAGACTATGCTCAGGAGCCTTAGAGAACAGTGAATGACCAGAAGACCGATAGAGACCATCACCATTAGGCTGTCTGACTACGCAGAGGAGTATCTGGAGACAGCCAGCACCACCCCTGAGCAGCTGCCAGTGGCCACCAGCTGGGCAGGGAGAGCTCCTGGCTGCCTGGATGAGAACAGCCCCCATGGCCCTGTGGTGTCCTGTCCAGCTGCACCACTACAGGGGACACTGTCCCAAGCTGAGCAGGGCCCTTCAGGGCTGCAGTTCCTGAGTAGCCTGCCCAAGGAGTGGGATAGACATTTCCGTGGACAACTGCAGCTGCTGGAGCCYGTGCGGCCCTGGCTGTGCCAGAGGCTGGAGGGGATATTCCGGCACTGCTGGTGGCTGGTTGAAGCCACAGAGAGCTCCATCCTGCACAACCTTTGTGCCAATGGGCTGAGACTGAGGTGTTGGTCCTAGAGCTGCAGCCTTGTCCTCCAGGAACACTCAGCTCCACTGGTGCATGGCGTCATCAGCATCATTGTGGGCCAGTGCAGCGAGGAGGCCCAGAGGCTGCTGTGCTCTGGTGCTGTGACGGAGAACAACGGCCCTGTGGCCAGTGCCAGCTCCAGCTCCAGCACTACCTCCAGGTCCAGCTGCACCAGCTCTAGCTCCAGCAGCTCCAAGACGAGCAGCTCCTGGATGGGAGCTCCTGCCCATGGCCACGAAGTCTATGATGTGGAGGAAGAAACTGGCACATTTCCAATGTGTGGGACCGGCCCCAGGAGGAGCCACAGCAGGAGATGGTGACAGTGGCAGGTCCCTCTGCCCAGGGCAGCAGCTTCAGCCCCTCCACCCCTGTCCTGGGCTGGGACCGATTGCCATGGAGACCCTTGCAGCCCATTCAGAGAAGGGTTCCCAGCCCCCAGACTCTGCCCAGCCCTGCAAGAGGCCAAACCACTGGCAGTTTTAGCAGTGGTTTAGCTCTCACAAATCTTCATTGAAAGAAAAAGAAATAAATTGCTCTTTCCCCCAGACAGTCTCCAGGCAGTGCTTTCTCCCTGCAGGGCAACAGAAACCAAAGGCAAAACAGACAGCTCAGGCAGCTGGTCTTGATGCAGGACCATGCCCCCAGCCCAGGATGGGCTTAAAGTTCATTTTAATGGTCACACAATCCTTGATGAAGGGGAACATGCATTTAATGGAGTACGCAGATTGGGAAGCCTGTACCTTCTTACTACCTCAGCCAAAGGGAAAAGAAAGAAGGTGAGATGCAATTGGGAGTTTAGAATAAAAGGAGGCTGTGTCCTCCAAAAACTCAACCGACACACCCCAGAGGTGGTGGCCAGTGGATTCTCTCCCTTTATTCATATCCTCATTTTTCTACTTACCCTGGCATTGCCATGTTCTTTGCCCTCACATGTCCTCACTTCTTYCTCTTCTCTGACTAGAAGAAAACTGCTCCTCCTAGGAACTACTGAAAAAAAGTTCCACTAATTCAAAGACTCTTGCAGGATCTCGCAGTGCCAAAACCTTGATCTCATCTTGGTTCTGCTCTGGGCAGTTGCTCATCCCATTTCTGTTCCTGGACAGCATGGCTGGCTTGGGGCAGCCAGTCAAAAAGGGGCTAAAAAAAGGTGCAGAATTGTGGCTGTATTCAGGAGACCAAATGAGCTTGTACGTGCAGGATTTGAAAGATGCACAAAGGCAAGAACTACCAATGCCACTGCATGTGTGCTTGATATTTCTCATCCCAGGATATGCTATTCCAGAATAAAAGAATCAAATTTAAAAATACTCTTCAGGCCAAGTCCAAAGCTCACAGTGTCCTTGAGGGAGGGAACATGAACTGCTTTCACAAGGACAGGACAAATGCCTGTGAACATGGCAAGCCAGCTAGCCCTGCTGCTGGCCTTGGTCCTGTAGGTGAGCCCTCTGACCTGCAGCTGCAGAGGCTGCGGCCTGGGCCACCATGCTCCAAGGCTCACTGGCAGCCCTTGGCATTGTCACGACTTCCTGCCAAGCATCCCTTCCAAGCTGGTCACCCACCTCTAGGAGGACTGGATGGCTGCTATGCAGATGGCCAGCTGGAAGCACAAGATCTGTCAGCTGCAAGGGTAAGTGTGGGCAGCAGCTTTCAGCTCCGCAGCAGGCACTGCAGGAAGCCTGGCACTCCCCTGGAAGGAGGTGCTTTCCTGAAAAGGCTGTGTTTTCACACAGCGCCCTCCTGCTGGCTGGCAGTGCCATTTTGGGGCAATGCATGGGAAACTTTCCCTTGTGTGGGCTTGGGGGAAATTTGGAGCTGGCCAGCAATGCCCTGCTGTGGGAGCTCAGGAGCCCTGACCGTGGGCTGGCCCCTGCCTGGGGTCAGCTCCAGGAGTGGCCATGGCCAGCATGGGCCGGCTGATGCACACTGCCTTCCTCTTCCCTCAAGGTGGGCAAGAAGTTGGCAGCAGCCAAGCTGCTCCTCCTCAGGCAGCTGCTCTCACTGCTAAGACACATCGGCCAGCACGTGACTATCAGCAGAATGACCTGGAGCAACCTGGCCATCTGCCTGGGGCCAAACCTGCTAAGCCCACGCCAGGAGGAGCAGCTGGAACTGCAGGCCATGCTGGCAGAGAACGAGAAGGGAACACTGCCTTCAGCAGCCAGCTGTAGCCTCCCTGGCCCCTGCAAGCTTGGTTGCCCAGAGGTGCCTGTGCCTGGCTGTCCCCTCTCTCTAGCCAAGGCTGCTGCAGGAGCTGCCCCACAGCTGCCTTCTGTGCAGAGGAAAAGGTTCAGCAGTGATGGCAAAAGCTGTTTGGCGTCCTGTCATCACCTGGGCTGAGACCAAGGCTTTCCTGGGTGCAGGTGAAGCTGCTGGTGGCCTTTTGATTGAGAACTTGGGCAACATCTTTGCTGATGGGATGGCTGCCTGGGAGCAGACCCCAGAGCCCGTGGATACATCCACAGGTGCGTGAAGTCTCATCCTTCTAGTTTCTCTCTTCAGTCCATCAGTGTTTATGCTTTTGGGCCAGAAAGTTGTCCCTCATTTCCAGCAGGAAAGGATTTATTTTGTCTACCTACTACCTACTAGCACTTAATATGAAGCTTACACCTGAAACAGCATGGAATCTTAAAAACATAAAAGCTAAAACTAAAGGCATCATGAGCAGGAACAGACTTGTCCCAGCGTGGGACTCAGGCTCTCACAAATATCACCATCAAGAAGACAAGCAGTGTAGGGCTCCCTTGAGGGTTTTCTTTTGCTGTCCTTGTCTTCCAAGAAGTCACTTTGCTGCACATGCTTTTGCTCTCTAAAGCTGGGGCAGGAAGAGCTAAGTAGCCCTGCAGGAAGAGCAGAGGAGGAGCCCCAGGCGAGAAACGATCCCAGTGCATCCCCCCTCTCTGCCAGATCTTCCTCGCAAGAAGATGGCAAAGAGGCCACGGTGCTGGAGACCCAAAGAGCACAGGTATGGCAGCTGCACAAAGCCTGGCATAATGCCTCTGGGAGAGGTAAGCAGTTTCACATGAGGCCAAGGAAGTGCTGTACCTCCTCCTAACAGCCCTGAAGAGCAAGACATAGGTTGGAAACCAGAGTGACGCGGGAGCGCTACCATCCTCTCACCGTCCTGTGTTCTCCTTCACCCCTCTTTTCATATCCCCCGTTCCCCGCCCAACATAGCAGTGGGTGTGCTGTCTCGGGCAACCCCTCTCAAAACGGCACTGCCCACGCGGTTTTGAGGTTTCCTCTTTCCCGCCAGAGTCCATCTTCTCGGCTCCCRTACCCGCCCTTACCCCTACCTTCCTCCCCTCCTTCCTGTCCTGCGCTGCAGCGGCCCCACCCCCGGGGCGGGGGCTGTGCTGGTGAGGCAGAGCTGCTCTCACCTCGAGGGGGTCTCAGCCCTGCTATTGTTGCTGCAGCCAGCTTGCCCCCGACCCACCGTCATCATCCAATGGAGTAACACCCATAACACCAGTCCTAAGCTGAGACCAATCATCTAAGAACTGTGCCACTCATAAAGAGATGAAAGAACTGCACCCCTTCTGGTGAGAAGATCAAAAGTCAAAGGAGATTGGACTATTAATTCATTAAGTGACTTTACCTTTTGTGATTATGTCTCAAATGCTTTTCTATTACTTGATAATTTAAATTAATAATGTACAATTTAGTTTTGTAAACTATTAGGTCATGTTCCTGAGAATCCCCTTGTTATGAGTTATCCAACTTGCCTTTTAACTAATTTATAAATTGAGGAGTTGTGGATGCTCCTGTTTCTAAGTGGCTAGAATTTGATCTTACCCTTGTGTAAACTCCTTCCCTTCAAAAAAAAGAGGTCTATAAAACCCCTGCCCCTGCCCTGTCTCTTCGCCTTCATCTCCTTCCCCAGCCTGGGGGAGAAAACAAATGGATTATCAAATTTAACAAATGGAGACCCATCTCATGTGTTCCCCTGCCAGTAACTGTAACCTCCCTGAAAAACGATGGACAGTGTAGCAGCCACACACTGTTACAAATGTAGTTGTAGATGTATATAGTTACATTTTTTATAGATGATGTTGTATTTATAGATGTGCATAGTTGCATTTATACATGTGTAGTGATCCAAGAATATAATTATGTTTATAAATTGGCATAATTACCTTTATATGCTTGTTATAAATGAAACATATTAGATCATCGAATTAATGAATCAAAATTAATTTATTCCAAAATCGAATGACAAAATGCCAGGATGCCACAAAAGGCAGAGCCGAGCCTGGGATCGGTGCTGGGTGAACCGTGTGTACAGCCTCTACCACTCTGTACACCCCTCCCTAGTTCACAAGGTCTGCTCGGAGCAGCCAGTTCTTATACTGTTTTTCTGCCTGGAGGCCATATTGCAACAGTCTATTCGGTGTCCAGTCCTCGTTGCACATTCATCCRAAATCTTTTCAGCATTGCTGGACTGCTGAATAGTTTTCTGGACCGAGATGGCTGCTTGCTGAGTTTTCCAAGGAGTTCTATTCAGATGTTATCCTCGGCATTGGTGCTGATGGTCTTAGTAACTACTCACCACTGGTCTGATACCGATCTGATTTGTGAGTCCACCCGTCTTTCTGTTGCAAATTCTGGTCTCAGGTCTTACTGGCAGCAGTGATACAATCTCAAGATGTACATTCCAAGATCCCCAACCCRACTTTTATTGTGGTAAAACTTTAGGTTTATATGATCAAACATTATAACATTTAATACAGCAAAGAAAACATGAATTATTTCAGGGCATATATCACAGTTAATTTCCTTGCTCTAAATAAAATATAATTCATAGATGTCGCCTGCATAAGTAATGATATCAGTCATATATTTTGATGATTACTGTAGTTCCACTGGGGTGATATTTTCCTACATTTGTCTTTTTATCACATSATTTTTTCTTGTTCTCCTCCACAGAGCAGAAACATCTCTGGGAACTTCAGCCCRTTACAGCTATGAAATAGGTTTGGTTCTCATCATCTAGTCATCCTCTGATTGTTTAATTACTTTAGGCATCAGTGTTGTGGAAATAGCTTCTTAAATCTGCTACCCTACTAGATCCATTTTATTAGCATCATATTTGTATTTGTTCTTTGCCATTTCCATTAGGCATGGTGCTTGGAGATATGAGATTTGCACTGAAAGGAGCTAGATGGCCCAGCCTGATTTCTGTTGTCAATAATT
>CADDXX010000397.1:557257-627348 GCA_902810485.1 Alauda arvensis
TCCATTGTAATCCAAGTTGAGAAAAAAACTGCACAAAATTCCAGGCCACCTGATATTCTTTCCTTACAGGTTATGCCTTGAAAACAAAACCAATACAAAAACCCCAAAAAACTAACACACAAAAAAACCCACAAAACCCCCAAACAAACAGACAAACAAACAAAAAACCCAAACAATTTCCCCCACCCGATAAACCTCCCAAACCTAAAAACAAAGCATGAAAAATCTTGTAGAGGTCCATGTGTGTATTCTAACTTTTGTATATATTGGGCAAGATAAGTCACTGATGAATTCAAAACTGAGCAAAGGATATCTGCATTTTCAGCAGTGCCCCTCACTTGAAATTAAACAAGAGCTTTTTACTCTTCTGTGCTCTTCTTACAGGGACATCTCAGACCTTGGATTTTCATATGATGGGCTTTTTATTGCTTTGACCCAGAAGGACTAACATATAGTGATAGCAGGTTCTCAGTGTGACACACACTTTTCTATTAAAAAAAAAATCTGCTTTATAGAAATTTTTACACAGCTATAGTATCTCTGGTTTTGGGACTTAAGCATTATTCCTTATACTAAAACTTGATTTTGACCTTTTGGGTTTGATCACAATTTGTACAGGCAAAGATCATCTTCTTCAGACCAGTCTCCAGACCATCTTGGAATGTGCAAGTGCTCCTTCATACTTGACCCCTAATCACTGCCTAAAAACATGTATCAGAATATGCCTTTTTTAGATCACCCCTTCTGCATACACCTGCTTAGACCAGGCCTTTGCAGAAGGACCTTTAGTTGTTCTGGACTGATAAACCAAAGTCCTTCTGTCAAATTAAGTTCATTTATTGGGTCTTCCTTCTGAGAGCAGTTAAGGCTAATCCACACCTTCTGACTTCTGATCTCTGTACTCTGCTGTCAGCACCCAAATTGCCCTGGATAGCTGGCACTTACAAAGTGGTTGCTGTAAGCTCTTTACCACTAGATTGACCACTAACTTACCCAGACAGCTTAGTACAGATACCAAAGTTTCATTTTACTGCTAGTGACAAATTACATTCCTTCCCCTTCCCATTCCAGATCATGATGGATGTGCTGCTTGGATAAGTCTTTTGTCAGATTGATCCATTTGACTACATCAGTGCAGTTAGTCTTGTTTTGAGTTCAGTCACCTTTGGAAACTCCAGACAAGAAAAGATCATTTCAAATGACTGAAAACTGGTGGTGGTTTGCCAACAAACACAAACATACATTACTGCCTGTTCTATCTGGATAATCAGTCTTTCATTCTGATTTTTCCTTTAGCCCTCTTCACTTTAGTGGATGACCTGAAACAACGTGGCATTATATACTTGGATTTCCAAAGTTGTGTTCAGTATCTCTTTTATTTTACCCATTTCAGAGACAGACCACAAGCATCTTCACAGCTTAACTCCATATCTTGCCCAATTACCTCTGCAAAGCTAAAATTTAGTCATACAGAGGTCTATATATGCAAAGGTGGAGCATTTATCTCATATTTTATGTAATGTCTTCCCATTTATTCAGTGCTACTATCCTGCTACATTCACTGAAGAGTGTTTACCTGCATCTGTATCAAAAACTAGGATCGGCAATGTCTTCTATGACTTTATTTTCCCTACAAGRGTGTTAAAGCAAAATGTCCTACCTAATTCTTGTGGCAACATATGAGATAACAAAATCTTTTACCTTAAAAATTAGGAGTTTAAGAAACAGAATAAAACATATTTAATCATTTCCAAGAAAAGGTCAGGAAATGGGTTTAAAAGTCAACATGGCAGTATCCAAAGCAACTTTGAGAAGTTCCTTTAAAGCAGAATAGAAATTTGGCTGGGCACACGGGAAGTGAACACCCTTTTATTAATCTTTTTTTGTTAGGTCTTTTGTTCACTTCTGGCTCTCTCTAATACAAGCTTCTTTATCTACAGCGAAACAGACAAACCTACCCAGGGACTTGCCCTGAAACATGATCACTTTTCAGATCAGAAAAMTGATAATTTCTTCATTGCCAAATTCCTGTGGGTTGGCAAAGCTAAGGACAACTTTCAGGCTGGAAAAACTTCTATAAATCCTTAGGTTTTATTATCATAACCATGCACTGTCCAGCAAGAGCAACTTGAGCTTGGACCTCATGAGCTTTTCACTGCAGTTATGCTCAATTTCTGCTGCTGAGCTGAGAAATGTCCTATAGCTGTGCAACTGTAGTGGGTTTTTTTCTTCCCAGTGTTTGGGAACAGTTCAAGAAATCAACGGGAAGCTGCAGTTTCATGATGATTTCAAGCTGTTATACTTTGTACCCCATGCATAGTCAGACATACACTTAGTGCTTAAGGTTGTATGTGTACATATGTATAGATATTCACAAGTTTTGTTAAAAATCGTAAGAATCTTTTTAATATCTGTTGTGGATATTTCTCACCTGAATTCCAGGTTCTGAAATTCAGATCTGCTGCATAGGAAATTAGAAAGAAAAGGAAGAAATATACAATATACATCCTGAAACTGCAAAGACTGTATTCTAACACCTTTAATGTTTAATCTCTGGGCCAGGATAGAAATGATCCATTATTCAGAATTCTTAAATGACTCTTTCTGGACCTTTGATACCTCTTAGGTCAGTGTCATGAGGCCTGCCCAGACCTTTGTTGTGTTTTCTGTCACCTTCTTAACTTGCAGAATAAATATGGGATGGATCCCCAGGCAAGGGGAGTGAAGCTTAATAGAAAGCCACATAGTTTTGTTGAAGATGCTGGGCTTTTACCACTTAGATTCTTCTTCTTTTATAAGGCAAGAGCAAGAGAAACTTGACAAAACTACAACTTGGTTTTCCCAATAAATACACAAAGCAAAGAAAGGACCTGTGCTCTTCATTTTATTTTCAGCCTGTGGGGAATGACTGATTATTGCCCAGAAGAAAACTGCTCTGGCAGCCTCTATTTTCATCCTGATTAATTTCCCATATCAATAAAAAAATCAGGACTTCTGATGGCAATTTATTTACATACACATTGATATCTCCTAAAATTTTATTATTTGGAACATTTAGACTAGTAATTCAATTCAGTAGGCTTGCAGTTCCTGTGCATTAAAACAGGAATTTATTTCATTAACCTCTAGATATTCAAGTGTGACTGTGCTTATAATTAAAAATTCTGGGTTGGTTTTGGATTTCTTTTTACAGTAACAAGACTTTTAAAGTATTTCTTTAATTCTGCTCATTTCCAAAGTCCTTGTAGCATTTTGAAGTTAACATCTGAGTAATATCAACTCTGTACTTCCAGTGGATTTATGGAGTTAAAACATGTAGCAGAGTCTTTTTTTTTTACTTGGAAATACATCTCTGGATCAGTCCAGTGTAAGGCCTAGTCATATCAATGATTTTTATTACGCTRTGTCAGGCATGACATAGTTGCTATGAAGATAGTTGATATATCACAGGAGGCTGAGAAATATGTGAGTAAATGGTTATGGAGGTCCAATGATAATGCCAACAAAAAGTAGTAATATCATGTAATGAGATATTCTGTGCTGTACTAAGAGTACCAAACAATTTTTTAAAATTCCCAGTATTACTGTTTTATTGGTACCAGTTTGAATATAGAAACAAACAAACAAAAACAAACAAACAAAAAAAAAAGGCCTTGAGATGGTTGAACTGAATTTTGGAAGGACTTAGAGTGAATGAAATTCTGGAGAGAGCCAGAGAATTATTATAGGGGTGAGAAGATGTATTGTGTGCACGTGCATTGTGATTGAACACTTCTGGGTGTCTGTCCAAAAAATTGTCTCTGTGAAGAAAAGCCCTTAATAAAATTAGTGTAGCTAATTTCAAAATATCTTGCAGCCCTTTCAGTCTAAAAGGATGAATGCCTTTAAATTGAGGGAGGAGAAAGAGACGCTTCTAAATTGTATTCCCTGGTCATGCAGGGGGGGTTGCACTAGGTCCCTTCCAACTAAAAATATTCCGTGATTCTATGACATATATATTTTTTTAAAATTCTGAGCAGTTTAATTTAGAGACTTATTCTCAATGAATTCTGTCAACATTTTCTGACGTGCTATAAGCAGGAACAAATGGACCTGTTAGGAATACGTTTTCTTTCTTCTCCCACCAAAAGAAATATTGGATTTTTTTTTGGAAGACTGATGGATTTCTGGTAATGGTTTATGTAGAAAAAGCTTTATGCTGCTACTGAAACTATATTTGAACATTGATACTGGCACTGGGTACCCTGGTAGAGGAAGGAAAGTTTGAACAGGAAAGAAATGAGAATTGTTAAAACTGAGACTCAGCCTTGTACTCACAGGGTGAAAACTGGTGTTTCACCTCTTGGTGTCACTGCAGCATTTGATATTTGTAGTTGCTAGCCCATGTTACTGTTTGAGTTTGCTTTTTTCCCCCTTTGGTTTGGAAAGGAAATATAATTTATTCCAAACTGAGTAGTTTGTAAGCATCAGTTTTAAAAGCTTGCCATCTTCCATTTCCAGTGGCCTCTGGGGGGGGGGTATGTTTTCTTAAAGTGGGAAAGTCTGTATTTGAAGACAGATGACTTCTGTCTAGTAATGTCTCTTCTGGAATCCATGGCATCCTGTTTCAATGTGACAGCCTTAGTCAGGGCTGATATGACTTCAAACCATTCTTAACCTCATTTCCAATTTTAAAAATAGCAGCTAACATGGTATTAACAAGAGCTTTTCTGCTGCCTTCACTGGGTTCCTACTACAGATCCCAGTCTGCTTCCTGCTTCTTCCCTGTTTGAGGGAAGGCAGTCAGAGGAAAGGAGGATAGTGAGTTCTAGAACAAGGAAATACTCCTTAAAATGTCCTAGAACAAAGCACTGGTTTTTAAAGCAAGACAAAATGGGAACATGCTTAAAAACCTTTCATTCAAGCTTTGCACCTGTTCTGGAAACTCCTTCAGTCTGTGTTTGGGGCAGCACCAAATTAATCAGCTGCAGCAACATAACAGATCTTCATTCAGACAAGCATAGCTGCAGAAGAGGAAACCTCCCCCAGTTCCTTACTTTTAAATATGCAGATTTAAAGAGGAATTTCTTAGTTATGTTGTCYTTATCAATTGATACATTTKTGCCYTGTGGACTGAGATGCAGCCACTTTGTCCTGCTGWGGACATCAGCCTGCTGTAGTTTATATTCCAGGGAATTCCAGCTACAAGATTGTTCCTCTGGTCATCTTGCACCACAGAGTTGTGCAGAGAAGGTCAAAGACTCACCCAGAGGAACTGCCAGGCAGGAAGCCTYTGTACTGATTACTGACTAATGAATGGCACATTAAATATATGTATACACAAATGTATATTTGTATGAATATGTACATTGCATCTTCTGTAGTGACCAGTGGAGACAGAAAATCAAGGAATAGACAACAGCACTTTAAATTACTGGAGTCTGCAGTGTAGACTTTTTTTTTTTCCCTTAAAGTCATGGCATAGGTTCTTTTTTTTGTCTTTCTATCATGAAACCATGTGTTTCCTCAAAAATTTATTTAAGGAATGAGAAATGTACCWGGGAGGAATAATGGAGAATTACGGCCCTTTTTATCCTTCTCTCTCCATTGATCCAATCCATGTGCTCTCTCCCTCTTGTTACCTGAAAGATCCCTTCTTTCTCCAAACTGAATGTCAGGAGGAGCACAAACCCCAAGCTCAGTGTCTTGGGTTTATATTGCTACCACAGAGTTAATTTACCTCAGATCTTGTTGCCAACTTAAAGAACTTCAGAAGTGAATCCAGTCTGCAGAAACTGATTGGCTTAAAAACTGAAGGGTAAATGCAGTATATTTTCAACTTTCTGTACACAGTACTTTGAAGGTGTTGTACTTTAATAGATGCTCACATAATAGCATGATGCCTGGAGAAAAAGAACTTTAAGAAAACCCCCAAATGTCATGAGATTCATTTCATACTTCTGTAGTATTAACTCCCAGTGTGCTGAGATCCCCAGTCCAGCTGGAGTTCAGGGTTATCTGATGTAACTCTGAACAAGTTGTAACTTGGCCAGTATTTTTTCCTTTGGTACTGAATATTAATAACAGGGGAGGTGAGAATACACAGAGCCCTTTGTTATAATTAATGTCTGAATTTTTGAGAGGGGAAAAATTGGAATTTGATGAAGTTTAGCAAAGTAAACAATGATTGAAAATTTGTGATTTTTATAAACTAGAGCCTTCATTGCCTTTTCCTTCACTCATTCCCTGTGCTCCTGATGAATTCTCTGAGAAATGCCAATTTGAGTATTTCACCCAGTAAAATGATTTCTTAGATGGAGATTTCACATGCTGACTTGAATCTCTGGCTATTTTATAGCAGCATTTTAAAAATGACTAATTTTCACTTCTCTAACACTACTTTCCTTTAATTGTAAATGGTCACCTGTGCATGGTTTGCAAATCTTTGTTTAAGGTAGTTTATATTGGAGTTTTTGGCATGCTTGTGAGTGTTACTAAACCTTTTTATTAAACCTCTTCCCTTCTTTGTCTTTTGGTTGTTTTTTTGTTGTTGTTTTTAATTTTTAAACATCAAACCATTCCTAATACATGGCTCTGCCTTTTCCAAATTTTCAAGAATAATATAACCTCAGCATTCCTGCTAAGTTATATAGCTGGAACAGAACACATTTTAATTTCTGTGTCTGACTTGACTTGTGCTCCTCCCAATGAAAGGCTTCTGCTAGAACCTTTTCTGCCTGGTTTGCTCTGTTTGTGGCATTAATTGCACATGGTTTTTTGTTTCCTTTCATTTCTTTTTAATTGAACAAGTATTTGATTCACCCAGAATCCTTAAAAGTAATCCAGTCTGTCATGTTGAACCTTAGAGTTGCTCTTGTGACATGCTTTGGTCCCCATCCCTTACAGCATCTAARCTATATAACTGTATATAGATATGTATAAATATATATGAATAGTGCTGCTGATACATGTGGAGCTATTGCATGCCTAAAGTGCACATGTGTTTCCAGGTATGAATTTTGTTGCATTTGACTTAAACCAGGATTTAAACATATCCAAGGGGGTGCTTTTAAATTATTATCAGGGTTCATCACACTGACTGACTGTGTTTGGCCATGTTTTAACTGCAGTGAACCCAAACACAGGAATTTACAGCTGCACAGTGCAATTGCTGCTACTAACACAGTGTTACCAATGAATTTATATCAGTTCCTAAGGGACATTACAAACATGACCAGGGCTGCTGGAGACATCCAGTGCCAAACCTGTTGGAAGGCAATGTTCCATGCTCTGTGAAGTGTCCATCTGTGCATCTCCAAAGGGTCTCTGCAGACGTGCAGTGTGTCCAAAGCATTGCAGCTGTGTTATCTCATCAGTCTCAGTCATTCCCTGCCTTGTCTGTTTTCCTGGGTGTGTAGCTTGATGCTGAACCTTGGATAAAGGAAAGGGATTCTGGTATTGTTCCTTAAGCTCCTTGCATAATCTGTTGTTGAATCAAATAAAGTGAGGGATGAGTGTATTTGTGTAAATAAGAATTCTCCAGTCCTTGAGAATCCAAAGATGAGACCTTCTRTTTATTACTAGAACCTGGAGGGTCAGTAGTAACTATGAATTGAACATTTTTGGGAGAGTAGCTTCTGACAAGCATAGCTATTTCTGAAAATGAAGATCAAAGAGCAATTAAAATTTCATGTATATTATGCAGAATGTGTAAGCCTCCAGCTATATTTTTCTACTATCCTTTTCATATGTATGATTTATAATTTATTTTCTGTAGCAAAGAGCTGCTTCTGCTCSGTGCATTCTGTGAAAAATAACTCTTAATTGACTTTAATGCTCAGTTTTAGAATAGACTGCTTGCCATSTTACAATTCTTTATTTTTAATGCCAAGATGCCTTTGTGATTCACAATAATTGACCTTGCACAGCAATTTCTGTGCTACACAGAAAGCTGCAGCAGTATTGAGCTGGTCAGCACGTGAGTCTTCACTGTGGTGTTTTTCTTGTGTCAGGTTTCCACTGAACACAGCTCTGTGCTGATTTCCAATCTGCTCTCCATACTACTGACCTGACTCAGTTCTACTGCACTTTCCTTTGAGCAAATGGAATCCACTGGAAATGCAGTGTTGGTCTTCAGAGAGAATAATGACAGATTTCAGCTCATGAGAAAGAGTAGTTTAATATTTGGAGAGTTCTGGCTGGTTGGTGGAGGGAGGGTGCTGTTTAAACTTACTACTTATTTTATTTTTAGGTAACATTAGGTATGTCAGCAAAGGAATGTCAAAAATGAACTTGTCTAATCCTGCATTAATGGTATAAGGAGAGGTCATTCTATGTAATGGCATATCCTAAGACGTGTAGTAACTGTTTAGTATATTGAATTATTAAATTCTGTTGTTCTCTAAAGATTATCTGTCCATTAAGTTAGGTCAGTTTAGATTTATTAAATAACTTGTCAAGTTCATTGATGTTGATTCTGTCATTAACCTCCTCTGAGCACAAAGAAATCTATTACAAGCTTATTCTTGTGCTGGAATTTATTTTTTTTTTTTAACTGAAAGGAAGATTACAATCCAATAATGGAAAGTTTATTGGCCTAGCTGTTCTTTATAAGTAAAGAAGTACCTTTATTTTCTTACATTAGTTCTTCTTTGTTGGAAAATTTGGTGCTATCTTTCTGCATCATATTTTTTTAAGAAGGGGTAAAAAGCAATCAGTGACCTGAAGTTGTGCTTAAATTGAATCTAACCTAATGGACAGCACCTTGAAAGTTTTGACTTGAACAGAATTTTTCATCCTTTTACTAAAGAACTTCCTGAAACTTTGTTTTCATCTGCTTAGGCATTGGAGAGAAGTATTCAACATGGGAGCCRACCAAGAGAGAGTTAGAATTGCTACGACACAACCCCAAGCGAAGAAAAATAACCACAAACTGCACCATAGGTGAGTTCCAGAAATCCTTTCTGGAGCCAAATTGTCACTGATTTGTGTGTTCAGAATCCTGTGTTGTTTTTCCATTGGTAATTGTAGTGGATTTCTGTAAGCTTTAGARTAACAAAATCAGTTTATTCTGCACTTTTTCTCACTGTGGAAGGATTTCTGCTCTGTCACTTCAGGTACTGCTGATGATTGAGCTGTGTAACAGCAACAAAATCCTTTTTTTGACARTATGCTTGTAATGAGAAATTACTGRCMTTATYTCAACTCRGCCTCCATCAGAGATCCTGTGCAGGGATGTGAAGGGAAATCCTGTAGCTGGTGCATCCTTAACCAAAGCAGTCTRTTGGTAAATGTGGTTTAGCAGAAGCAGCACATTCCTACTTCATGTTTTACACACTAAATGGGATCTCTTCAATCTCGGATGAGCTCTGAAAAGTGATTTTATTTCTCCAGTGGTGCCAAATAGCAGGTTTGAAATGCATCTCAGAGGTTTAATGCTTTAGAGTTCAGTGGTCTGGAACAAAGAATTCCCTGAAATGTGTGCATCTGCTTCTGGCTGGACASTATTTGGGTAAAGGTGATAAAAATTAACAGTTCTTCCAATTTTTTTCCCTGCTGTTTTTAGGTTAGGGTAGCAGGGGGTTAAAAACACCTCCCTGACAAGCTCTAAGATTATCAGGCTTTTTCCTATGCTGTTAAATGCACAGTAACATTTGAATGGTGAAGGTTGGAAATAATGGTCAWTGGTACAAGATTGTTAATCGKACAAGGTTGGAAGTGTAGCCATAGACATTGCAAGTAGGAAACAGTTTAAATTTTTTCCACAGTTCTAAAGCTCTGTACTGTTTCATGAAAGATGTCACACTTTCAGCACGTTTGCATTTGTCAAAATACACTGAACATACTTTCTAAAGCTTTCTAATGTCATGTTTCTGATACAGTAAGCCATTTAATCCAAAGTATGTGTATGTTTATTTGGAAAAAATGGATTGAGAAGCACTGAGTAAGTTGAAAATGTATATCAAATGGTAGTTTTAAAGAAAGGACCTATGTTTTTGCAGTCACGGGACAGGGAAGACAGTTGGAAAWACATCTGGACTTTGGAAACTTCAAGCAGCCTAGGAAAAATTAACTAAGCAAAGTTTGCTTGCATCATGTTCACATTGGGATTTGTGTTCTGAGAAACTCCAGTGTATTTTGTAAAGAACGTTACAAATTACTAAAGATAATAGAGCYGGGGAGGGGGGAAGGAGTTTGATAGAATTTTGAAGGTTACCATGACCTTTGTGAAGAATTGAAGCACATTTCAGTGTTTCTCTTTCCAATCAGAAGGAATGCTCTGCTTGCTCTTGGAGGATTTGAAAGCTTTCAGGCTGTTTATAAAGGCTGTGTCTGGTTGTGTGAAATCTCATCCGCGGCTGCCTGGGCGGGGGAGCTCCASGAACACGGGGACAAGGCAATGTCTGATCTCCTCACTTCTACAGGCCTGCTTTTAAGAGTTCTCCTACTGAGCCCTGGAGCTGCCTGTGTGCTGAGATTTAGCAAGGAAAGAAAAAAAAATCAAAGCACCCAGGAGGCATAATGCAGTTTTGGGCYGCAGTTAAAAGCAGAGGACTTGCTTTCTTTCACAAAAATGCTTTGGGGGTTTAGCTCAAGGAAGAAAAGACCTGCCATTGTCCTTGAGCCTTTTCTCTCCACCTAACCTGCTGCTAAATATAAATCTGCTTCAGAGTCTTTTTGCCTTCCCTCCCCTCACTTTGACTTGTCTGTTTGCAGTTTCAGATCAGTGAAGAACCTATTTGCAGACTGAAATGCTGCAGTAGCTGGACATTCTCATTCCTCTCTTTTTCTAATACTCAGTTCTTTTGACATCAGGTTTTTATCAGTCCCATAGCAGATATTAGTGAATCCAGTTTATCTTCTGAGGTAGGTAAATGGCTCAGAGAATAGGCATGATGTCCAGTTTTATGGGTYCTGGAAATGAAAATGATGCTGATAACCATCTCTGATAGACACTGCACATCTGTTGAGCACTTCTGTTTACACAAGAGTCTGTTAAAACATCACCAGCTGCCTTTTATGCATAAAATGTTCTTTTCAAAGCTGTTTTAAGAGGAAGGCCAGGGGAGGTTTGTGGCTTTCTATCCTACCCCCASAGATCCACAGATATCACTTGGGAGTGGAACATTTCACTGCTCTGCCATGACCTGGARTGGTGCTTGTGCCAACACTTGTTTCAGCATTTGTGCAAGACAAGTGTGTCAGCATTATAACTAAAATACTTGGGACAACAGACTGAAACCTGGGCAGGTGTGGCCTTGGGAGGATGTACTTAGCTTGTATGTGGAAGATTTGCATATGACTTTGAGCCCTGACAGTAAAATACATTAAACTTGATGTTCTTCGTGTCTAAAACACACTTAGGTACAATATGTTGGTTGCAGTTGCCTGTCACATCTCTTATGTGCATGACACCCATTTAGGTGGATGTTTACTCTATGGCTSAACATTCTGGGTACATGAAGGGAATTTTTTTATCCCAAATTTGTAGCAATCTCATGATGCTTCTCAAAACAGCTGGATGTGTCTGCTGCTTTTTGAGCTGTTTGAACTTTTGTACAGCTGCAGGATCTTTTGTCTTTGATCAGCACCATGAATTAAAACTGAAGAATACTCAGACATGAGATGAATATCTTACAATGGAGACTTGAACTGGTAGTTCACTAKAGGGAATAATGTGCAAAACTCACWRCTTTTGATTTTTATACTTGAGTGACAATTTGAAACCCATTGAARAAGGAACTTCTTGTTCACATCCTYAGAAAAATGASGAAAAAAACCAAACAAAAATCCATAAATTTTCCTTRGTTYTCTTTCAAATCCTGTGTGTTTCCATCTCCTAGGTTCTTTTTCCAGCTAGTAAGAAGATAGTGCAGGTAACTTGACTTGAATCTCTATTTTGCCATTGAGCAAATTGCTCTTGAAATGAGAACTCACACTGGGCTGCTGCAGGCTGTGGAAACTGTGCTGATTCCTGTCTTCTGGGATGTACAGGGTTGTTCCCAGTGTTGCACATAAGCACCTTCAAAGTAACTTGGAACACTCTGTTAACCAAGTGGGAAGTTGTCTTACAGGCAAAGAGCCATGATGAGAAATCCTTGCAGTGKGGATTTTATGTGGGACATTGCATGTTCTGCTGTCCTGACTTGACATTTTGATGGAGCTTCTGTATTTCAGGAGATTCAGGAGGAATGTCACGTCCATGAACGTGCTCTGTGCAAGCAGTGTCAGCTCAAGACATTCTCAGACCTTCTCCTACCTCAGACCCTTGCATTCTGAATTTTTTCATTGTGTTGCCACAGCTTTTTCCACAGATCAGGCTGAAGGGATGGCATATTGTGGGGAAGGTAGAAATTCCCCAAGTTATCTTACATTGCTCTCAGCAGCAGCACTGAGTAGTGCCCTGGACTGTTCAATATTCATAGAAATGCTCCTCTTGATTTTGGGTTGAAACTCATGTTTCAAGCATCCCATAAACACACTTGTACRTGGAAAAATTAGGTAAGACTTAATAGCTAATTAATTCAATTCCAACATTATAAAAGAAAAAAARTCTAATTTTTTCAGTCTCCTCATCTGTAAATTAGCCTCCCTCTGCAAGGGAGGAAGGGACAAAGCTCCACATTCACAAGCAAATTATTTGTTAGGGGGTTGGACTAGAAGTGATACAACATCTTTTGGGAACTATTTTCCAGGCTCATCTGGCTCTGCTGTCATTAATACCCCCAGCAGATCTGTTCTCCTGAGTATTTGAAATATTAGCTTGGGATCAGCTGCTCTCTGATTAGCACATGAAGTGACTTTGTGGCTAAAGATGGGTGTATTAACAACAGGAGGAATTAGACTCCCAATGCACATGGGTAATTAGCAGGAGCCACCCGGGATTCCCATTTGCAGTGTTGCAAAAAGGCAGAGGGGGAGACAAACCTTTCCAGGAGGCTGAGCAAATCCTCTGCACCAGGAGTGATGGGATGGAGAGGTGGCAGAACCAAAACTGCCTGGGAGTAGCAGGTGGGGTTTGCAGCTGCAGTGCTCAGCAGCCTGATGGGCCAGAGAGCAGCAGGAGTGCAATAAATACTGCAGCACAACTCCCATGTGAAGGTGGCATGGGAAGAGGAATGGTGACCTGGAAAATATTTCTGGTTCTCCAGACAAGCTACCAGAAGCATTTTTGCCTCTCTAATTTGGGAGTGTTGAAGGCTGCATTAGTACTGGGGTGTTTTTTSTGAATGTCCCAGCACTCAGGTGTGCTTTTTCTCCTTGGATGGTGCTTCAGGTAGCCCAAGTTGAAAAGTGGAATGAAAAATACGGTTTGGTACAGCACCACATTTTTAGCTGTGGCTTTAAATTTAAACTACTGATTTGTAAGCAGTAGTACTTTGATATTTGAAGTTATGACTGCACAAAATGCATCCTGAATAGAAATCTGATTCTTAAATTCTTCTAGATTGCTGTGTGATGAAGGAAAGGAAAACCACCTTTAAGACTCCTCAGGTGAATGTTTCTTCTTTGGCTTTATTTGTATTCATTGTTAAAATTATTTTCTTGATGAAAAATTGTTTCTTAGAAGGTTGGATTGGTAAAATCAAAAAATGATACCTTCATATCAATAAGGAGAGCCTTCTGTTCCTGTTTTAATTGTCAGAAGTTTAGCATGTGTGACCATTGGACTCAGTTGTGTAATAGATTTCTTAGGTCTAAAATTGATAAAGCTGATCCTAAAAATAAATTTAAAAAGGTCCTCTCCTCTYAAAGCTCCCAGGGAATTCTAAGAAAAAATAGAGGGACGTGAATATTTTAAGAATTCTAAAACACAAGTAGTGATTTACTCTTYGAGGTTTGTAGAGATGTACTTTCAGCAAGTCTTGTTAGACTTCCTAAATTTAGCTCTTTATCAATATAAAATAAAAGCTTTCCTCTTCAAAAGGCTTTGTGAGGAGAAATTCCAGATTGGATGCTTCAGTTGCCCTTTTGTGTGTTGACTGTCTGGGAGCTTGTCACCTGGCTTTCCAAAGCTGGTGCCAGAAAGCAATTTGCATCACTGCAGTAATGCCACTGTGTGTGGTTTATCTGCACAGCAGTTGATTGAGTTATCTGTGATTTAATTGTTGCTGGGTAAGATTAGGAACATCCCAGTTATCAGTGAAGTCCCTGCAGCATTTTCCTGCTTGGAGTGAGCAAACTTTTGTTGAAGAAACTTTGGTTAGACAGAAATCGCTCAGCATGTGAAGAGCTGACTGATGAACAGCACTTCCTCAGAATGCCTTGTTGCCACTAGGCCAGCTCCAATGAAGAATGAGGGGAGTTCTGATCTTGTTACCTCAATATTTGTTTGAATTTTAGAGCCTCTTTCAGGAASATCAGGAGCTGATGTCACTCAGTGTATGAGCTGTCCTGTTGATGTTTTCATTTCATGTCAGCTAAAACCCCTGCAGACTGTACACAGTTAAAMCTTACTTATGTGAAATCAGCACRTTGCAGTTGGGGTTGAATTTCTCTGTTATCCTGTCTTGGAGAATTGCCATTTCTCTTACTTGCTTAGAAAATACTTTAATTTTGTAACTCTAGGTGGCTCTTGGGGATTGGAGGCAAAGGAAGATATCCTCTGTGTGTTTGCACAATGGGAAATTCCTTAGAAGACAAGGTTCTTGATCCAGGGCTTGGATCACATTCCAAACTTCTAACTCAAACCTGATTTTCCTGCTCTGGACTTTTTAGAAGTAGATCCATGGYTGTTRCTGATTCAGACACATTATTTTTAGYTTACAGACAGTGTTTCAATTTGATTTTCCTAAACTGTGCTCTGTACTTCTTCAGGTGAARCTTCATCACTTAAATCCAGTTGGATAAAAGCACCAAAACCCCTTTATTTTTTCCTCTCATAGATGCTGATTTCAARTGTAAAATGTTTGCTGACTCAATTATTTCTTACCTCTTTCTCTAATGGTAGTWAATTTTTTCGTGTGCTGTGTTTTCTTCACTAAGTCATTATATAACTTCAGGATGCAGTCAAAACAACAGCCTTGCAATGAAAAATGCTGTTGGTGTCAGTGACTCTGTCATCTGTTTGAATGGGTTTTTATGGGAATCTGAGTTTTCTTACCAAGGAAAACTCAACAGCAGTACTTAGCCAGAATCTGATTTTGGCCCTCTGAAGGAGATACCTTATTTAGATAAAGTAGTTGTTGTTACAGGTAAGGATGTTGAGAAATAGCCCATGGAGCTGTGGTTATAGACAAGTGACTGTTGCCTTGTCATGGGCAGAGATGTGTCCTTAGCATGAGAAGGTTTATTTTCTTATATTTAAAAAATCATAGAATCACAGAATTGATKGGGTTGGAAGGGACCTTAAAGCTCATCCARTTCCACCCCCTCCRTGARCAGAGACACATTCTAGACCAGTTTGTGCCAAGCCCTGTCCAACCTGGCCTTGGACACTTCCAGGGATGGGATATCCACAGGTATCTCTGGCCAACAATCTGAAATAAACCTTGGTTTTACCACTGTATTTTCACCTGATTAACTCAGTGTCAGCACAGCAAGTGTGGTGTTTTCAACAAGGCCAATCATCCCCATCTCAGTTTTGTTCTTTTGTGGATTGCTTTTGGATTATATTTACTCTGACCTTCCATTCTGCTCTTTCCTATCTGCTTCCAGAGTTGGTTTTGTGTGGCCAGAAGGTAGATACAGTATATACTGCAAGCAGGAATGTGCATAAACAGCATGTGGTGTGGTTTGTGTGTTGTGGATTGTTGGATGAGCTCTGTGCCAGTTCATCAACAATAATTTGTGCATATTAATATATTTGGATGCATTTCATTTCACTGGCACTTAGCCTGCTCCTTAAGTTATTAATTTGTGAAATCTGTTAGGAGGAAGGGTAAAAACTTGTAGGCAGCATATGGTGTGATATTGGGGGGAAAGGACGGCTGCGGGTGTGAATTTTATTTTGTCAGTTTGGTGGGAGTACCTCTTGTTCCTTACTGGTGCCATCTGCACAGGGCTCTCTGCAAGGCTTGTGCTCTGTGCAGAGCACACGAGAGCTCACTGAGCTTTTAACTTTGGCTGCTTTGGGGGAGGGCAAAGAGAGTATTTTATTCTGTGCCACCTTTTGAAGTGTTTTGTTTTGTAGAATGGCTTTCTTTTGCCAGAGGAAAACACCTTGAAGGGTCTTCAGCTTAACTGGCTGTTAAAGGCCAGTGTCATTAAGCTCTGGGTCCATTATTTAGGCGTTTTTACAAACATAATTCCTGTTCTTTGCCTGCTACTGTTATTTTTTTAATSCTGGATGTCTTCTGTTTATTCTCCCTGACCTTCCAGCAATTACARGAATAATCATTATTTTCATGCTCTGGTTCTTAGGACCTCAATGTCTTGAACTTTATAAGGTCTCTGAGACAGGGCAGCTCCTGGTTGCTTTGAGGGCTTGTCCATAGCTTTATTCTACTTTGAATTTGTTCAGCTTTGTATATCTGAGTATACARTGAGCACCACAGTGGAGAGGTCTCTGGCTTCTATAGTAAACCAAGGCATTTTATGCAATGCATATACTTAAATGTGACATTTCATGTTGTTCTTTSTGCTTTTCAGGAGCAGGTGCCTTTTTGTTTCTGAAGCTCTTGTTGTGACATGSTTCCACATCTCTAGTGGAAGGTGCCCATAGGGGTTGRAATTAAGAGATACTTRAGCTCCCTTCCAACCCAAACCATTCCAGGATTCTATGATTCTGTCTTTCTCTTCCAGCCAATTGATCTTCATATTTTACAGAGATCAGATAATGCTTTGATATTTAGTAATAGATTTGATTATGTGGTTATTTCCAGTGGGATGTATGAAAGATGTTTTCTTCTCTTGTGTGTACATTCCCCAGTGTTCGCTCAGTGCTCAGAGATGCTGACAGAGATTGGATCAGGTTGAAGCACAACAGGCAAAATTTGTTCAGTGGGTCTTGATATGCCAGGCCAGGAATTCAGAGAAGTTTGATTCAAGTTCTGCTGCAGAACTTAATGTCTTTTTCAGCTTTCTTCATTCCAGTTGAGAGAATCAACCAGAGAAATGGYTGCTGTGGATGATTACAGGCTGTGTAGGTTTCTGGGTTTGAGAAYGTGCTGCATTGGTTTCTTCCTGACACCTGAGAGAGCAAAACAATTTTGCARTGCAGATGGTCAGTAAAAATGCTGAAATACAAAATTAGATATAAAACCTGATGTTTTCCATGGCCTTGAAGGGAAAAAAAGGCCCTTATTGGTAGAATGCTCCTGGGCCCTCATCTTGTGAGCYGACTTACCAAAGGTTCCAAACTACTCTTGCACAATGCAGAGATCCTTTCCTTTAACTCCCCTTTTCCTCTCCCCCACATTTATTTTAAATTTAAGCTTGCTGTGGGAGATAGTAAATTCATATAGATAGAGAAAACCAGTGATTAACCCAGTATATTGCACAAGTTGTCTCCTCCCTCATTTTAGGAGCTTTTGAAAAGCTATTGCTGTTTGCGGCATTATATTTATTCTAATTCAAAAGCTCTAGCACTAGGGGAGCTTATCTGTAKGTTTTATTGTATGTGTATCTCCCATATTATTGTTGTTGCAGTTCTTAGATTCTGACTTACTTTGTTTRCAAAGATGAGGCCAGAACACTTCAGAATACAAGAGGCATCAGGGAATACTGCAGAATCTCATCACTGAAGAGATGTAAGAACAATTCAGAGAAACRTTTGTCAGGAATATACAGGTACTGTTAATTCTGCATTGAGGTATAGGGACAGATCAGGTGACATCTCAAGAGCTTCTGCAGCTGTTTYCAGTGATTTCAGTGGAAGATTCAATGCACTTTTCAATGGCCTGGTCAAAACCCCTCACTTCATTTTGTTTTGGAAACAAATTTCTTAATTTAAATTCAGAGGGAAGAGGTACTTGCAGTCCTTTGTCTTGCTTGAAACAGCTTCTCTCTTTACACAGCCATATGAAAAATGAACCTTAAGGGGTTTGTTTGTTTGTATTGCCAGATATTTTAGGAATGCTGACTCATTTTACCAAGCTGAGGGTGTGCACACAGGAGCCAATTGCCACCAAATCAGAAGGAGCAGAACTTAAAGGACATCAAGTGCTCTTGCCCTCTCTGTGTGCTTGGTCTTAATCTGGGCATGTAGCCACTGCAAAGAGTGACAGGCTGTAACCTCACAGCCCAACCATCCARGGAGATCACTTGCCTTGTGTGAAGTGCTCTAAGCCTGGAGAAACAGGAATAAAACCAGTCCTAACTGATCAGTATCCCTTCAGAGAATGAGGAGCACAGTGCTTGCACACTGCTGAACACACACAGCAACCCCAGGAAATGAAATCACAGGAAGTGTGCCCTGAGGCRGGGAATGGGAACTGGTCTGGGCAGTGGAAAGACTCCTGTTTTGGCATCATCAGTTTGGGAATTGGCTCAAAGATAGACATGCTGGGAGTAGAGTATGGAGAGTACTTYGTGTGTCTGGCACACTGTGCACACTCAGGAGTCGTTTCTGGCTCAGAGGTTTCTGTGCAGTAATAATATAAAATTATACACTTTGTGTTGGATCATGCTCTTGGTAACTTGTTTGATGTGTTTGCTCCAACAATGTCACTTGCCCTTAGGTTCTTCCAACAATATGAGTCCCAGTAGGATGTGTGGAAAGGCCAAGCTGTTGCTCTTGGGAAGGATCTGTAGTAAAGCCATCTTTAGTAGTCATTGCTTAGAGATGTCATTTCCCTCCTAAATCTGGCAAAGGGCAACCTTTCTTAAATCTCATCTCCATTTGTTGCTGGTTATTTCTATGTCATTGCTAGAAGTTCTTTGTTTAAATAAGCCACAAACACATACCTCCAGTGCTGAACCCTGGGTCCAGTCTTGTTATATATATATATATATCAATTGTTATACAATTGATTTTAATTGAAGGTGCAGCACCATACAGGGACTCTATTGAGCTCCTCCAGAACTGATTTTAAACCTTCTTGATAGCTGCAAACTTAGATTTTCCCTGACATACAGTAGCATGTGTGACACAAAGGTAATGAACCAAAATACCAGACCCAGGCAATCTCTTTGCATTATCCTGTGACTTTTCTTGCATTACTAAATGGAGAGAATGATGCATTGAGCCACAAATGCAAAAGCCCATGCACAGAATACCTATGTAGTCTAAAAATAACATTGAGGAGAGTTAGCAGGCCTCATTCCAGCARCAGCTGTTACCTGTCCTCCATCCTTGCCTGAGTGGCAGCAGGGCAGGTAATTTTGGTTTCCAGAGCTGTGAGGTTGAGTRGGGATCCAGGGATGAGGGCTGTTCACTGCTCAGCCTGTGGCTTTTAGACACCTGCCTGTACTGGGAGTTTGTTACAGGGGAGGGGTGGCTGCTTTTGGGAGGCACTGACAGGTCCTGCCTCCCTCTCTTGTTGTGGCACTGTCTGTGTGTCCTGGCTGGCTGTGAGCTGGGTGAGGCTGCTCAGAGGCCAGAGACTCATTGCTGTGTGCAGGGGGTGAATTCATCCTTTCTGTACATCACTTTTGCTGCTGGCATCAGGTGGGCTGAGCTGGAAATGCCCTCACCTTCCCCTTCCTGCCAGAGCTGCTCTGTGTGTTTGTACCAGGCTGTGATTTCACTCTGGATGGCTGAGCAGGCTCAGGATGAGGAACAGGCATCAAACCCCTCTCCTGAGTCAGGTGCACTGGGCTGACAGAGCTGCCTTTGGAACCTCTCCAACAGCTCAGAGTCCCAAACTCCCTCATTGCAATGTTTTCTAACTGAGACAATTATTTTTAATATCTAATTAAATTTTACTTTTTGTGAGCTCAGTCTTTTTTATTATAGCTTTGGTAGGTCACAAGAGTTAATTACAGTCCTCATTGTAGTGGCCTGTAACATACTTGAAAATTGTCAGCCTGGCTGTTCCTCCAGCAGCACTATCAGCTTTTAATTAATTAACTCAACCAGTGGCTTCTTCAGTTGTTTCTCCAGTCTCAGATATTAATTCCATACAAATTTTTACTCATGTTCTTGACTTTGCATCATTTCTTTTTAAAATGGGTGCTCAATTCCAGACATCATGCAGCTGAGGCTTACCTGTCACCAGAGCAGAATGACCCCTAGGCCTTCTCATGCTCCTGTTAAGTTGCAAAATTCTGTTTGTAGAAGAACTACAGCTCAAGATTAAGTTGTTGAGGCTGAGTTACTGTAGCCATTGCTCCCTATTTTGTGTTTGTCCACTTAATTTTTCCTTGTTTCCTACTTCACAGTGTTTTTTATTCAATCTAATTGATTTCAGATAGTTTCTCCCTTTTAACAAGTTGCTCTTGAGTTATTGTTTTGTCTTCCAATTACATTTGCACTGCCCTGATGTGGTTTGTCCCTTCTCTAAGTGTGTATTATGTGATGTCACTGAAGCTATTGAATAAAAATAGTGAATACAATCAATTCCCTGTTAACTAAGAGGGGTGGGGGCAAACTAAATGCTGGAAAAATGTTATTGGTGTCTCAGTAAGTGCTGTTGTTTCCATGTGGTGGGGTTGAACTAGGTTCTCTTCATAGATGTGCTAGAAAATACATGAATCCCTGCTGCTGAACTGCTGCAAATCTCACTGTGCATCTATCCTGGCAATGTAATATAGGTGGGTTATTGCCATTTGGTAACTCTTCATGGGTTTATGGGTATTTTAATGGAGAAAAAGAATAAAAACATTCTTCTGAATGGCAATTCTAACACAACATAAAGAATAAATCTGGAAAGTCTCCTAGGAATGCTGAGGTCACTCCAGAGCTGCCCAGTTGCACACAAATATGCCAGAAATTATCCAAAAAAAGACTTGAAGTTGCCCTGTGAGCCTGAATAAAGTACTTGAACATGCTGTTAAGTGTTGGAATTAAGTCAAAACACATAAGGTGAGATTTTTCTTACAGACTGGGAAATATGAGCGGCTGTGTTGTTTTGTTTATTTTGAACCACTTCAAATCTGGAAGGTGGGAAATTCACTCTCTTGTAGAAAAACAAAACCACCCTTGGTCAGGAAGGAGTACCTTAGGAAGAGTAAGTACATTCCAGAGCACCTGGCTGAGGTGCCAGCCTGCACTCAGTGTGTGGGACACATTCTTGGCTGTGGGTTGTGAGTTGCTCAGGTAGAGAGTGAATTGTGTCTGGATCTCTCCTTTCAGTGGCCTGACTCAGCTGGTTTTGCCTCAGGGCAGAGCTGTGTTAACAATGAACCAGGTCAGTAATGAGGATGAATTCCACCAATTCTGAACAGCAGTGACAAACCAAGACTGAAAACTTTGGGGTTTGGTGATTCAGCCTTATAAATAGTCCTTGTCTTCTGGTGCTGCTGATACATCCAAGGAGGAATAATGACTRTATTGTTTTCTCTCCACAGTTAATGGTTTTGCACTACATGTGCTGCTCATGGCATATTCTTTTTCCCTCCTGTGTAGCAGCTTCTGGAGTTGGACTCCAGGGTTCTCAACTGGAAACAAACTCATGGACAGTTTCCTTTTGTACACATAAGCAAATTTTTTGCTATTGAGCAATGTTACTTCAATAGCAATGGAAAAAATGCAGTGATCCAGAATCCTTTAGCTGGAAATGGGAAAGTTAAAGATGGGATTTCATTTAAAATTCAAATATTTCTTTTTCCTATGATGACCTTTTTTTTTTCCCTTTTTCTTTCTTTTTTTCCAGAAGGCCTTTTCTGATTTATTTGTCTTTCTGCTGTAGGGGTGGCTAAACTTGTAGGTTTTGGTGCAGTGCACAATGCAGTGTATCTAAAATAGTCCTATGATTTATTTTCTGTTTACAGGACTTATTCTTCATAGTCTTATGCTGACTSCTTTTGGACTCAGTGTCTTCTGTATTATCAGGGCTTTTAACGAAGGGCTGGTTTTTCATTCCTGTCAGTGACAAATGAAAATACTTACTTATAGTTAAAGCTGGAAAAAGAAATCCAAATTTTTATAACAATATTTTTTAAATACAACATCTTCTGTCATCCTCTCAGCCTCCCAAAACTGCAGGATTCAGCATGGCCTATGAATCTTGATGTGYACACATACATATATGTGATATTTTTAGATAATGGAGTGATACAGTGAAATATTCATGTATAGAATATAACATATATAGAAAAAACTGGAAAAATGTCTTGCAGATCTCACTTTCTAAATTAAGATGTATTACTCTAGAAGTCTATTGTGGTTTAAAAGGCTCAGTTTGAAAGTTGGGTAGAGCAGGAGAGTGAGTGAAGCTGTGCAGGTTGTGCCTGGTGCTGATGGAACACCAGGGGGTGGGAGGTGGGTGGCTGGTGCTGGTGACACAGCTCAGGGAAGGTGGTTTGTTTCCAGAGAGATTTACAGTGATTCAAACTGAGCACTGCCTGACCTGGCAGCCCTGAATAGCTGGAGGAGTAAAGGCAGAAAAACAAAAAAGAGRGAGCATGAGCATGTTTTCACCTGGTTCAGCAGTAACCCAGCAAGGGAAGATGATTGCTGTGAGTGTTCATCTTCTCCTCTTTGATCTGTCGTGTAATCYCTTGCTTGGTGTTGCTGTCAAAGCTGCTCTATTGAAGAAGAGATCTACTGATGAACCAGTGTGAATCAATGAATCACATATTTTCTTCTCCCTYCCAGGATGATTTTTTTCTTCCAGGGTAGATTGTATGTTCTGTGTTTGCTGGAGGTAGTTGAATTGTTCAGTTAATTTTTAAGATCATGTGATTGAAGTTTCTTCATTTAATTTGACTGTGGCAAAAGTTTCTGCAGCTTTTTGCTTAAACAGCTGTCAAAACAATTTAATACTCAAATATGTTATTGGTAAATTTGTAAAAAAAAATGTACTGTAAAATCCTCTGAAGAAAAAGTTCTGATTCATTTAACTCAGTGTTTCTGCTTCTGTAGCTGCTGTGGGTTTCAGTCCCTGAGAAAGAAGGCTTAGCTCAAGTGTTGGGGAATAAATTCACCAAAACTGCATGGTTGGGGTTTTTTTTTGATCCCTCATGTGATCATTGGTGTCACAGAATGTGATGAGTTTTCCTGTGTAGACTTGTAATTTTACATATCTGTAGACTGCTGCTTTCTGAAATGAGTATTTTTGTATTAACATTTCAAAAGGGATTAGCTTTGGGGAATAATTGCTGTCACTAACCCCATTAGCAAAACTGCTGCTCCTGGCACACAGGTGGAACAKCAGCTCTGGGTCTGACTGGGCCAGTGTTTGTGGCAGCTCTATTCAGGTCATGTGGGATGTGTTCTACACCTGAAACTTGAGAGCTGAGAGAAAATCTGGGTGTAGTTTTAGGTGCTAGGGCAGTCCTCTCTTGAAATACTTCCACAAAGATGCTCTTGAACGTTGTTGCCAGTTCCTGTTGGATGAACACAGGATGAAGACCCAGAATTATTCTAGAAATCTTCACTGCTGTGCTACACTGTTTGTTTCCAAGTGTGATGTTGAACTGTCTTTAAGTATTTCACTAAGCCCTTCCTCAGCTTGCACTGACTTGTGACACTCTCTGATGGAGCTGCAGGGGAGCATCAACACCAGATGGGGGACTGGGGTAGGGGACARAGATTGCTCTAAGGTATTGCCAACCTGTGCTTCATGCAGAAAGCATCTCAGGCTGGCTGTGCTTCGGTGCATCTGAATGATCTCCTGGTTATCTCACCAAGGTGCATTGTCCAGTGACTGCTGCTCTTCCTTCCAGAACCTTCATTCCACCAAATCCCAGCTTTCTGCAGGGGAACATCTGTTCACACTGGTTTGTTTGCTGTCTTTCCAGTCCCAGCCCCAAGCCTGGGTTTAGAGGCAAACAGAGCCTCCTCCATGAGAGCAAGACTGGGTTTTCTGTGTTTTCTATTCATGTGTGGTCCTCTCATTTCCCTGCTTCCCCACCTCTAAAAGCTGTAGAGTTGCATTTCATACAGAAGTGGAATTTCCTTATCTTGTCTTGGATTTTTCATCCCCCCTGTGTGGGTGGACTGGCAGAAGCAGTGTTCTGGATCTCCCTGCATCCCAACCATTGGTGCCTGGTGTTGCAGATCTGTTGCTTTGAGCACTGGAAAAACAGAACCTGTTCCTAAAAGAAGATGGAAGAGCTGAAGCTGACAAAGGTAAGCCAGCCAGAACCCAGTCTTGAGACCAAAYGTACAAAGAATTTCCCAGATGGTTTTCCCTGTGCTCAAGGCATTGCAAAACTAAATTTCTTTCCTTTGCTTATGCCCTGCCTGCCCRGCTTCTGGCAGAATGAGAGTAGTGTTGGTATTCCATGCATGGTGATTAAAGAATATTTTCTTCTTTTATGAATATACYATACATGACAATTTTGTCTTGACAGCAACATTAATTTATTCCAATATTTACAATYTTATCAGCAAGGTTCAGAGCTAAAACTGCTTTCCTGTGAAGTACATTTACCACTACAGCACATATCCATGTGTAGAAAGTATCGAGTATCTCACAGTTTGYCCTTGCTCATTTCAGAAGCAATTAATAAGAAACAAAAATAAAGACAATGCTATGAAGCACAGCAGAAGTTTGCAAAGTACCAGAGCTTTATTRTTAGTTGAGGCTGGAGCTTGCTGGCAGTCCTTAGACTCTGACACTGCTCTGATTAGAGCCTGGTGGAGACCACTGTTGGTGCTCTAGCACAAAGGGRCTGCTGCATGTGAGGTTTTGGCACTTTATTTTTCTATTAATTTATGACCCACATGTTGCAATGCTTGACTGTTCCAGCCAAACCTTGCCAGGCTTTATTAAAGGGGAGGGAATAGGTGTGGCAGGCACAAAGCTTTTACATTCTCAATATGTTATTGACCAGAGTGCAGTATAGGATTTMATTTTTAGCTGTTTTTCTTTCCAACAAAACTCGTAATTCCCCATAAAAGTTAAGCACAAGAGGATGTGTTGTTCTGAGTCCTGTCAGCTCTTTGGTTTACCTACATCAGATTCTGGTGTTTTTCAGTGTGCTGCAGTTACTTAATGCAGTACCTGAGCTGCAGTTCCTCAGACCTGTTTCATTTCAAACACCAGTTTAAGAGGCTGTACAGCAGCTGCAGTCATTGCTCCCACAAGGATAAGATTGATGTGTGCTCCTTTCCTTTTTCCCTTTYCAACTGAGTAAGTTCTCATGTTTTGCTACAATCACCATTTTCTGATTTTTGCTGGGGTTTGGAGTATTCACATTTCAGCTTTGTCTGTTTTGCAGGTTGCTTTGTCTTGGTTCATTCRAGTGAAGTCCCAGCACATGAATCACTCCATTTAGATCCATGAAAAACTGACACCAAAGATCAAGCAAGCTGAGTAAACCAAGAGCCTTCTGAGTTTGATGCCTGTAACTGTCTCCTGGTGGCAACTTGGAGGAAGATTTGATTCTTGTGGTCACAGGGAAAGAAGGTCCAGCCACAGGCATGTAATAAATGATGCTTAATAAATGATTCCAAAAAGCTGCCTTTATGTGTTTGCTTTTGTGACTGCTCTGTTAGACACCAAAAAGTGCTAGGGGGAATCTCTAGATGTATTACTGGTTTTCCTCTAGTTTTTCTGTGCTGAACAGGCTGGCTTTGAAATCTGGTGCTAACCAGAGGGAGAAATAGGGAGAGACTTTTCTGCTTCTCAAAATACCCTGCATGTCAGGGAGCCTTCCAGCCTCCTGTGAGCACAGCCTGTGATTTAAATAAACCCAGTCAGTTTTCAATGGCAGAAAACGAGGGGAGAGGTAAGCAAGAGGTACCAAAAGGTTTCTCCACTTGCACAGCACGAGCCCCCTCCTGTTGTGACATTGTTTGCAGAGACACAGACTGGGAATTGAAATAGGATTGTGGACCAAGCTGAAGCATCACACAGTATTTCAAGCTGCTCCAACAAATTAACTATTTAACACTCTGCTAATGTTGTGCACACACTTATTGCCTCCCAGCATGAAAATCAAGCAAGTAATTGCAACAAGCTTCTGCCCAGTAGAAATCTCTGTAATATAATGAGAAACTTTGTCCTGTGAGTAAACAGAAGGAACAGGAAGCTGTTGGAAGCAGGTCGATGTTGCTTTAGATACAGGAAAAAAAACATATTTAGGAGTGCTCTGTGTCCCTGCCTTCAGCTCCGGGTGCAGTTGAAGCTGGTGTGGTGCCACTGCTCCTCGGTAACGTAGCAACTGGACCACACCCCCTCGTGCTGCAGGATGCTAAAGAGCCCATGGAGCACTATCTGCTGTACTGCACGGGAACTGCAGCACTTCTAATTACCACAGCACTGCCAGCTGAGAGGGTTTTTTTCATCCCGTGGAATGACAAGGAAATTCTTCGTTCTCTGTCCAGTAATCCTGTGTTTTCTTTCARTGTTTCTGTAGTAATCCTATTTTTATTGCAGAAGAGGACTATGGTAATTTTAAACCAATACCAGAATTGTATCTGTTGGTGCATTTTATCTCGTTTCAAAGTAAGTTGGTGATTAAAAATAAGCATTTTTGCCACCTGATGCTCTTCTCATTTAGTGCTCCTGTATGGTGGTATTATGTTAACGTTTTGGAAGAATTCTCAAGGATTTGAGCATGTTTTTCTTCTCACTTAGACTTTGCAAATGACTGAAAAGCTTTCCCCACTCCTAACCTCTCTTCTGTTGTGCAACAAAAGAGCTTTCCTTTAAGCATCTTGGTTTCCAAGCACAAGGAGTCGTCTCTGGGCATTACTGAACGTTTGACTTAAGGTGTGATGAATCCTCTTATGCCAAGTTGAATTTTTTGATGTATGCTGTAGCTTAATGTTTAATTTACCTAAAATGAGCGTGGAATTAGTGTTATTCAGAGTTTCTTTCTTAAAGTTGTTCTGTTCAGATCTTGGGTTTTATCCAAAATCTCTTTAAGTCTGCATTGGATGTCACAGCCTGACTTGGTTTGTCAGGGCTGTTGCCTTTGCTTGCCTGTCTTAGAAAGGTGATGATTATAACAGTACAAAGACCTTATTCTGGCTTCATGACCTGCATGGGGGAAAGCTTTTTAAACAATCTGAGAACTTACTCACTGATTGATTTAAATGTATTGGTTTCTTACTCACCAGTTGTTGTCATTGCACTTTGGTATCAGTCCTGGGGAGGGACATGTTTTGGTGACAAGTGGCACAACAGCCATTGCAAAATAATGGTATTGGTGTTGCTGAACTTTTAAGTTTCCTTATTTCTTAGAATTTAGGAAATCCTAGTGTAGTTCAGAAAGCTTCTGCAGCTTCTTGTGACTTGAGTACAAAAATACCAATAGCCTCCCTAAACCAGTATAAAACTGTATTTGGAGCTGTGCATGTAATACCATAAATCCATGGCAATATTGTGAAAACTATATAAAAATGAAAATCTGCCAGTTTTTTTTAACTTGATAATGCTTATGCATCCMCTCCCCCTTTCTGTCTTTATAGGTCTACGAGGGCTAATCAATCTTGGGAACACATGTTTTATGAACTGTATTGTCCAGGCACTTACCCACACTCCACTGCTGCGAGATTTCTTCCTCTCCGACAGGCACAAATGTGAAATGCAAAGCCCCAGCTCATGTCTGGTCTGTGAAATGTCTACTCTCTTTCAGGAGGTGAGTGCTGTTTGCCACAAAACATCACCTGGCACAGATGCTGTTTCTTACCCCAAAAGGAATCGTGTTCTGTTTGCAAATATAAAGGGAATTCAAGTCATGTTTCCCCTCAAAAAGTAGTAAAATAAAGCAGTAAAGATTGAGACCTCGCTGTCAAAAATACCCAGCTGCTGAAAAGAAAGCTAATGGCTTTTAAGTGTTATTGTGAAGTCACCCTTGTTTAGGCAAAGCTGGTATTGGAAATAATTRCAGTGCTGCCTGTTCTTCTGAGACTGATCTGGGAGTCCTTAGTCTTAAAGCTGAATGTGTGCTTTAATTAAGAGTGCAAGTTGTAACTGGAAAATATGTCATGAGCTCTTTGGGTGATAATGGGAGGGAGAATAAAGCAGTAGTATACATCCTTGTGGTTTAAGGTGCTGGATTATGTAGGTCTGTATGAATATTTTAAAGATCTCAATTCAGTGCTTGTTCACTGTCAGAAACATCTTTTCTGTCAGCTCACTGGGCCAGGAAGGAGGATAAAGAGAAGTGAATGTGTTGCTACAGTTTGTGTCTGTCCTGTACAAGCTGCATTTCTTTCCCTTTCCCACTCAGGAACCTGGCTTTAGGTCTGCTCTGTGCTGTGTGAGACAGGCACAAGCTTTTCCTTAATAAATAGTCTTTATTAACTATCTGCATTCCACATCAGTAAAGTCAGGACTGTGGGTGGACATGGGCTTCTAGTTTTAAGATGTCTTTCAAAACAAGCCCAGTTCTGTGCCTTTCAGTGGTAGATCTGCTTTCTTGGTAAGTAAAATAAAACCAAAAAGAGCTGTAGTGGACGTGCTGTCATGGAGCATTTAAAATTGCTGGAGATGTCTGWACACAGAGCAGGTTTTCTGTGCATGTGCTGGCATGGAAGTTCATTCTGACAGGCACCAACCTAAAATAGCTTTAMCTTTATCTTGTGATTTTCAATTTGATTTTACTCCTGTGCCTTTTTCACTAGAGATGATTCTTTTTGGTCACTGCAGGTGAGTTAAACATTTATAGAAGAGGGTAAAGCCCCCTTAGTTGTTCCATACAAAGTTGTTTTCTGCTCATACTCAAGACTTCTGAGGATTTGCAACATTTCATGCTGCTTATCAATCATAAGCTGTATGSTACATTTCTTACTTTTTATTCTATTTTTCAATTGTTCCTGAGTCTGTCAGGAAAGGAGGTAAAAACAAAAGGCAGGCAGACCAATAGGTAGCAGCTGTAGGATTATTGAAACCAGATGTGCAGTTAAGTGGGGAAATACCACAATGCCTAGATAAAAAAAATCAGTCATGGTATAGAAATACCAGTTTCTGTACACTGTTAATACAGAAACCTGYGTGCTTATTTAAAAATAAGGAGCTATTGTATTCTTGATACCCTTTCATCAAATAGTGATATAAAGTCTTATGCTGATGACCATCACCACACTCTAACACATGCATTTTTTAAAAAATCCCYTGGGAAAGGGGAAATGAGTGTTACATTACAGATTGAGAGGCTGCAGGAAAGATCAAGACTCTAGGTAAYGATTTTTGTTTCCATTTTTGTATGTGTAGCCCTGTTGATGGCTCAGGATGCCTTTTGCTGTACTCTGAGTGTGGAACAAAGAACAGGCTGTTATCCAAAATGGGGCTTAAATGCAGCATTTGAGTTAGTTTCAATTGTAATCAAGTTTAATTTCATACACAACTTTGGGAAGCTCAGCCCTTATTTTCAAACCAAAATTCATGCCTACACTTGCATTAGTTCTATTAATTARATGTTCTGCAGCATGAGGGTGTATGGATGAGGAAACAGCCATATCTGTGACACCAGACTGTGCAGACAGCAATAGTCCCTGTCCTTATTTCACACTAAATCCTGCAGCCATGTGCTGTGGGAGGACACAGAAAGTGACTCAACCTCCTTGAAGTTAAACTGGAGCTTAATCCTCCTAAGCAAAGCTGTTGGGTCTGTAACCAACTTGGTATATTTTAACTCAGAAGCAGTAAATACCTTGCTGKTTTTTTGGCTCTGTCAGCACCCATTGTACAGTTCTGTTCCCAGTGAGCTTTAATTTCTCTGCATTCAGAATTAAAATGAACATCTCACATTTTTTGGAGCAGGCTGGTTATGTTCCATGTCCCAGCTCCATGCAGTGGTTCCAGTGAAGATTCTGTCACTGCCTTTGCAGAACTTAGGTCTAAGCAAAGGAAGCCAAACCAGGAGATCTCAGTGCTGTGGTTGAGAATTCCTTTGTAATTGAATTACCAGGGAAACTTTGATTCAGGTTCTGTCTTGTTTCTACACAGCTTTCCCACCAGGATTAGCTGGTGTGGTTATCCCAAAGCATCTTACCAGGGACAAACAATCAGGGCAAGGGTTAATTTCATCTCCCCTCCACCCTGCTTTTCTGAAGGTGTGATCTTAGGCAAATGGAATGCCAGGGGATCTGCTGAGTGCCTGAGTGGGAGCTCTCCAGGAGAAAAAACAAGACTGTTTTGAACATTAAATAAAACTTACTGTGTATAAATAAGCAAGTTTTGCCCTTTTGCCTCTTAAACAGAAGTTACCCATCCCACTTTTGTTTAAGATGATGTAGTTCTATAGGTTGAGTGATTTCTCTGTGATAAATAGGARGCTACAAAGTTCTTCCACCTTGAAGTAGGTTGGTGGTGAGTAATGACTATATCAGGACTGAAGTGGTTTTTTCCTGGTAGCTTTTCTGGCAGACACACCAAGCACTGAGCTCTGTTTGTTTTAAAAATACCTGACTGCATCAMTTAACATTCTCATTTGTGCTGCATGAAACCGATTTCTCAATAGAATCATGACATGACTTACACTGCATAAGAAAAGGAATGAAAAGGATTTGGGAGAAAGAGGTAGTGGTGAAGCTGGACAGAGGGAAGATAGAGCACACAGASTCCATTCATTGAGCCTTTGGCTGAAAGGCTTGGTGCACTCCTTTTTATCTACTGGTGTTTGTGTTGGAGTTTTGCTTCACTAATGAAAATGAATTTCAGGATGGTCCACACACACCMTGAGGTTTRTCCAAATCCTTTGCAGGATGACCASKMAGGAAGGAAGGATTAGGAGATGTGTGTCACATGTGCTCTGTGACTGGAATAGTGAGAATACCTGGGAGTAGAGCAGAATGCAGTGCACCCACTCAGAGATGGAAGGAACCAAACCTTCCTTTTTCCCATCATTACTCACCCTCCTGAGCCTATCACAGTGCACAGCACACACACAGGAAGAGCTGAGAGCTAAGGACCAAGAGGGAAAAGGAGGAGATGATTTGCAGCTTTGATATCTGAAGATGCTGCTGTTGAAGTGACTTCTGTATAAAATAAGTTACAATAGAGGTACAAAAGGGGATAAAAATGTAGTTAAGGCTCTTTACATAGGCAGAAGCCTTGCATTTTGTCATGGAATATACAGAGTTTGTGCTGATTTAGTGAAATCTTTTCCCTGAAATAAGTGTAGAACATAAAGAGTTCATGCARGCATAATGCATTTTGTGATTCTTGGAGCCATTGTTCTTTGGGAAACCTGCAGAAGGTGTTCTCCTGCCTGTGTTCCATGTTGCCCAGTCCTTTCATCCATTGTAAATTGCCAGAAAATTTGACGTCTTTACTGAGAAACAATTTCCAAGAGGAGTTTTTGACTTCTCAAATTGAACCTGGTACAGGATTTCTGCSTATAAAATCATAACTACAAAGCTCAGAGACTGTCTAGCAGATGCATGTGCAGGATAAATCAAATTTATCTGTTTATTCACATAATTGAGAAACATCTGTGCATGTTTTTGGCAGGAGGAGGAGAAACAAGTACAGATGTGTAAGAYAGGGTCTTGTTTTGTTTTAAAACTTCACTGGTGTCTGTGTATTTTTGGTAACAATAATGCAAATTACAAAGCCTATAGTCTTCTAAATCTCCCATAGATTCTTTCTAGAATGCAACAGCAAGTGTTTTAAGTGGAAAAACAAAATTACTTTTACTTGGGCTGTGTGTAAGAATGGAGRCTTTAAATCCTGGTTGGTTTGTTCCTTCCTCCCTCCCTTCCTTTTTTTCTTTTTTTTTCCTGGAACAGCAATTAAGCAGTGTATTACCCAGCAGTTTGAAATTGCTCAAACTAGTTCTCTCCAATATAAACAACTGATACTGCTGAATTGAAAAGAAATTTAAACAAAAAAAAGAAGTTTAAATTAYGTTTGGAACAGTTGTGCCACTGAAGTATTTTAAAGGTGACTTGCAGCTACATTATTGTTTATATTTGCACACTCCAGTGAAAAGGTTGGAATAAGACTTTACATGGACTYTTTTCCTTTTTGTGGATTGGAACAGCTCTGATAGGCTGCTCTTCCAGCAGCAAGGAAATGACAGAGATGGGATGGATGTTTTATACATTCCAGTTCAAATATTGTTATTGAATGTGCTCAGATTCTTTGTTTTGTTTAATATTTATTCAAGCATTATAGCTTTTCCCTCACCCCACATTCTTACCAGGCAGGTTTCTCGGTTTTTGTGTGTGATAATAGTTAATAATTTGCTAAAGCTTCATGTCAGATCCTTCTCATCCTACTGAGGCAGCAGAGAATGTAAAATCTGCTGGCAGCTCTTGTGTCTGCAGTGGAGTAATTACATGGAGTGCTSGTGGTTAAAATGACCAGAGAGCTCTGGGACTAATTGTAAGGAGTGACAGAACTGGGAAGTTTTATTGCTGCAGTTCCCTGAATTATGTAGAGCAGCAGCTGCATCAGCAGATTTCAATTACCACACTCCTGCTCCAGTCCCTCAGTGTCATCCTTGTTGGCATCAGAGTTAACTATTGATCTTTGTATTTATAGGAGCATTTTGTGGTGTTTGGCTGCAGAGGTGCAGCTTCTTGTTTGGGAAAGGCAGAGCTTGTGAGGAAGAAATTTCTGTGGGTGGAAATACACTAAAATCATGTAGAAAACCCTACTAAAATSAGGACTAGATGAATATTGTGCTGCCTTTTGCCAACCTGTCCCTTAAAATAGTGTTTTCTCTCAGCAGGTTTGTAGCACAGTGCCTGTGCTTGAACTTACATAAAATGCTCAGAGACTTGTGCAGGGAGACTCKGGGCTGGGGAAGGAAACTCACTTTTCCAATAAGAATGAGAATTACATACTGCTGGGGGTTTAAATCTGGTTTTTGTTCTGAGTATTTGCCACTTTCTGTCTTCTGTTTGGGAAGAGTAACTGCCATGGATTTGATGGGATCTTGGGAAAACATAATWGTGGTGTTGCAGGCAGCATTTACTGGCAGATACCTTTGCTGAAGGTGAGGGAAGGCAAAATGACTCACAAATGTTCACTTATTRAAAATAAAATGTTACTCTGTCAAGTGAATAAACTCTTCTGAGCCTTTTCTGACTCCTGCAGGGACACCACAAGTAYCCCTGCTTTGCTTTTGGAACTGGTATCACTGTGCAGGGGTAAAGGAAAGGCTGAACCTCGACCCAGGGAAACACAGACCCTTAGCAAGGGTGCTTCTTTGGCATGTTTTTTTGGGATGGGTTGGTTGGTTGGAGTTTTTTTATTTGTTTGGGTTTTTTCTAGTGGGACCTGGCTGGTTTTTAATTTAAAAGAAGTTTCTATGGGCAGTGTCCTCCTGCCCTGTGCTGATTTCCCTCCCCAGCTGTGTCACCCCCCAGCAGCAGCTGTGTCACCCCCCAGCAGCAGCAGTATTTCACATCAGGCTGTGCTGACTGAATAATTCATCTGTGCACTCTCTGATGTGCTTCTGGCAAAATCACCTGGGGCAGTTCTAGTCACTCCAGAGCCAGCTCATCAGATTTTGACTGAAGCAGATGAAGGAGCAGATGCAGGAGCTGGTCCAGCACCAGATTCCCAGGCAGGGACACCCTGCTGGAGCGGTGACGGCAGCTGGCTTTGGGCACTGCTGACTGAATGGGGACCTTCAGCTCTGCAAACAGCTGGCTCAGTGAAGTTGTTTTTTAAAGCCTTCTACAGTGAAAGGCCAGTACTGGCATGAGGCTGCTGCCCTGCTTGGAAATTTTTCTATAAATTGGACTGTGCACAGCATCTGGATGCATACTTGCCATGGGTCAGGGATTGGCTGRCAGTCAGCATCTAATATTCTCATCTTCAGTGTTTGTTCTGATATGGGGGGCATTTCATTCACRTTATTTGTGAATGAAATTGCTGATCCTTTTCAAATGCAAGATTTTTTTCCCTTTATTTCTTCCTTAGGCTGTTTTAATAAAAGCCATTGGTATCAGTAAGCAAATTGTGAGTGATGTTTGTGTCTGTCTACCCCACTCCCTGCACCCCCACACTTTTCAGGCTAATCCATCACAAATTGATGGAATTTCAGGGGAGRAAACTGAGCTGCTCAGTTCTGAGATCACTTCTCCAGCAGTCTGTGACCAAAGCTGTCTCTCTCCTTTATTATTAAATCCATCAGAACGAAACGGTTGAAATTGATTTGACTAATTGCACTCRTTTAACTTTGTTAATAATGAAATGCACTGAGGCTGTGGAAGTTGTTAACAGTCGTGTCCTTCTCTTTGCTTTGAGCAGTTTTACTCTGGGCACCGATCTCCTCACATTCCATATAGGTTATTGCACCTGGTATGGACTCACGCACGGCATTTAGCAGGGTACGAGCAACAAGATGCACACGAGTTCCTCATTGCTGCATTAGATGTGCTACACAGACACTGCAAAGGTAAGGCTTGGCCTGAGGCTCCAATCAACAAGGATTGTTGCATCAAAAAGAGGTAGAACCATCTCTTTTTAAACCAAGTCTAGTGCCAGTACAGCACTCTTAGCTAATTCCTTTAAAAACTTTCGGTAGGCTTAAAATGTTTATAAATAAATAAACTGTTCCCACTGTCAAAAAGTAGCAAGGGTTAGAAGCAGACAAGCCTGTACATTGGTTTGAATCACCATCATGATGTTCTCTTATTGGTTGTGAGTCACTGTCTTTTCTTTTAAATTGCCATTTTAATGCTATTTATACTTGAAGTAGTTAGAACTCTTACTCAGTGTGTCACAGGGCTGATGAAAATAACATAGGGGAGAGGCTATGTCTTAATACTATTATTCTGCTTAAATATGATTCTGCTGTGTTTCTAATATCAAATTGCTTACAGAAATGKGAATAAGAAAGAGCAATGGGTGGTTATGGTATCTTGTTTTATTAGTCTGTATAGAACAATACGTAATTGTACAATACAATAAAAAKATCCAGTGCCATGCTTTTTGATAYKAAATAKCTAAGTCTTGATTTTGTAAGATCAYATGAAATKATGTATTTTCTGTTTGTTAGCTGAACTCAAGGTGAACTGAAAATTCCCCAATCTGCCTATGTTTGCTCTAGCTTGATTCACTTACTGCAGCAGCAAAATTTTTACTGTTCCTCCAAGAGAAAAGTAGAAGGGTTGATACCAACAGAACAAACAAAAAGTCCTTGGTTATCAAAAAGAAGATTTAAGCACTTCAACTCAAATGCTCATAGGAAAAGCACTTAGGGTTTAGTYTTTGCCTTATCAGAGGGCTACCAGAGGGAAGGCTGCTGCTGCTTCTCTGAACCATGGTGAATCTTGCTTTTATCTCTGAGGTAGCCCTGCATGGCAGCAGATGGGCTTGTTCACATCCATCATTGGTGCCTCCAAAAGAATCTTCTCCAAAAAAAACTATTGCTAAGGACAGGAGTACACAGAGCAGTTCCTCTGTAGTTAATAATATCTGTCATTTGATGACCACTCTCTGAATTTCAGTAATCCAAATTACACTGGTGTAGAAGTCCAGTAAGGAACAAAATCTACCCAAATATTGACTTCTCACTTCTTAACACTGAATAAATTCAGCTGCAAACAGAAGCACTCCTTTGTTCCTGTTAAATTTCTGAACCATTGRTCTAACAAATATTGAAGCTTTTTTCATCATCTCTGATATAAGCTGATGCTCATATTTCTTCCAAACATTAATTAATTAATGTCCTCATTAATTAATGAAGTAGTTTTTGTGTCTCAGAATTGTAAAGAGAAAAACTTGCAACARTAAAGGTCCCTGAGCTCTTCTCAAACTGATAAAGAATCTGAAGACTTTAGAAAAAAAATGTGGTTTGACTTTAAATGAAGAATCTCTCTGACATATCTTCCTGGACATCTCTGCAGCCAGGTTTTCAATTTTCTGTTTCTGAAGCAATAGAGAGGCTTTTATTAAATCATAGTAAATAATCTATACCACATCAAGGTAATTTAAAAGAAGTGGTTGAGCAGTTGTGTGGGAACCAAACAAGTTAATCTAAACCAGAATTTCAAGTATAGTCATGCAAAACCACATTTGGAATGAACTAGTTTTCAATGTAATGAGAAAGTTCTCCCACTTGTGTATCCACACTTGAATGTGAAGTGTGCAGATGCAAAAATATTATTGCTAATAGTGAGAATATGTCCTACAGCTACAATAAGCAAATAATACCTCCCCTGCCAATATTAAATATTTATTTTAATGAAGGGAGAAAGCTTTTAAAGCTTCCAGTCAATAGTAATGAAGTTTTACAATTAACACAMAGTGAAATAAAATAAAATCATGGGGGAAATTTTGCTCTAGTTTTTGGACATTATTCATGATCACCAAGGTTTCAGGCACCAAAGTAAATGGAAGTGTTCCTTATGTATAAATACCCAGTGATGTTTGTTTGGCTGTCATTAGTCATTTATCCCTTTTCCATTCCATGTACTCAGCTGTTTAGGAAGTGTCTTAAAGCAAGTGAAGACAAAGCTGTGAATATTTGTTGCTGATCTGTCACTGCCTAAATTAGGAAAAATACATGATTTTAATGTCCATGTAAAGATAAGTTTTGTAATCTATAACTACCCTGAGATGATCCTGTGAGCAGGCTGRCCCAGGTACTTTTGTTTTGATTTGGTTGGTGTTTTAAATGCTGSTTGAATCTATACTTTGTTTTAGTGGCATCTGTAGAGTKTTGGAAGCCCAGGATATCTGTSTGATGTCCATGTAAATCCTGTCTGAGGGGTGATGGATGTGCTGGCACTGTTGAGCTGTGGCATCTGGGCAGGGCATATTCTGAACCCTCAGCAGGGCTCCTCTGTCCTGCTGGAGTAATAGAAAATATTTCTGAATAAAAGGGCTCAAGTGTGTCTTGCCTGGGCATCACTTTTTCATTTCATCAGCTGGAGGCAGGTGATCTAACTGGAARGTAGTATTTTGGAGGAAAAAACAGTGTAAATAATCTGTATTTCTGCCCAGGCTGTAAAGCATTGAGTCAGCTTTGAGTCAACATGGCATGGCATCCTTATCCCCAGTGCTCTGGGATAAATTTGGGGTTCTAAATTYTGCAAACTTCCACAGCAGTGAGTTTCCAATCATGCAGACACTTTTTAGTTCCCCACCTTTGTCTCAGACATCTTCAGGCTGGGGGAAACTTAGACCAGAATTCCTGTTCTCTTAAAAGGATCAAGGCTGCCAGTCAAATATAATTGTTCTGTCCAGTGACATCACTGGCTGGGGGGTTTCTGCACTTACTGCAGGAGCAGCAGCACTCAAGTGGCAGAGATGGGCACTGGTACACAAAGGTTCAAAAAGTAAAATAAAAAAAATAGAAGTAATCCTGTGGTTTTATCCCAATCTTTATTTAGTAGTCTAAAAAAAGGGAGACTAGTACTTTAGAGCTGATGATTCCTCATTTATTTGGATTYCTTGAAGCATTTTGCATTCACCTTTAACAAGGGGTGCTGCAAAACAAATCTGAAGCCAGAATAAGAATGGTGTACTGAGATTTGGGAGGAAAACACTGCTCTGCTCTGTGAATTCTCTATGATATTCTTAGGAATTGATAGAGCATATGCTTGTGAAACATGTCATCTGCTCTGATCCATATAGATTGGTGTGTACACTGCTTTGTCAGAAATAACAAGCACTTGTTCAGAACACCAGGGACCAAAGCAAAGCAGAAATATTAACATTAATGTCTTGTTTTGATAAACACCCCTTTTAAAATCTGACAATTCTTGGCTTCCCTTTTCTCATTTAAAATACAGAATGGAAGATTGAGGCAAAACCTGTATTTTTATATCAAAATCAAAAGCAATCTTAAAAAGTTGTCTATAGCTGTTTTTRCTGTTGCTGTGTATTATGTACCTTTAGTGGTATGTTAAATGCCTAATTTGAGCACAGATTAAMATGCTTAGTTATTGCACAGACACAGCAGTAACCTGTGTGGGGTTTTTTGAGAGTTGCATTTAATTTGAGTCTAAACTCCAAAACTCAGTTTGGAGCCATTCTCATAATAATTAATGTGTACATTTATGTATTTTTAATTTTGCTTTTAGTCTTGTGCTGGCCATTCTTAAAAGCTGCTGGACCTGATTTAAACCCCAAAAAGTATCTAAAAATCTAAAACCTCATTTGGGAGACAGAAATGTTGAAGGGAACCTTAACTTGAGCACAACAATCTAGCAGCTCCTAGTTCTCAGCTGCATAATATACCTCCCCTCAGCATCTGTTCCRTATTGACAAGTGTGTGTAGGTGGTAATCTTACTCTTTTTTCCCTCCTCTCCAACCAAATGTCATGGGAAATAATGTTGAGTGGGTAATACCCTTCTGTTTTGCTGGGAACAAGCTTGCAGGGTATTCATTGGAGACCCTCTCATCACTGATCCTAATTGACTTGTGTAATTGAAAAGGGAGAGCTCAGTTGTGTCTGTGGGAGGAGATGGCTGTCTGCTGAAGGTGTCCAGCTGGGATGGTACCTGTGGTCCAGGGAAAAGCTCTCAGCACTGCTTTTCTCCTTCTGCTCCCTCAAAACAAAGCAGAGACAACACTTGAAATGGGGAGATTACAGGGATGTGATAGTTGCATGTGGATTCTTTAAAAAGCGAAAGTGCAGTTTTAACTAAAACCCAGTTAATTCTATTTTGTTTTTTTTTCCTTTAATACTTGTGAGTATCAGTGAAGCTTTTTCTGTAGGTGAAGGATGCCTTGCACAGTCTCTATCCTGTGTGCCCTCTTCATTAGCTTAGCATAAYTGAGCCCTTTAAAAGCTCTTAAGTTCAGTGAGATTTAGCTGAAATTCCCATCAAGAAACGCCTCAGACCATGTGTGATAACCCCCAACTTGAACCTGGTACACTTGAAATCTAATTTTAGAGCATTTTCTTCAAGAGTCTTTTTAAGGAAACAATGTGCTTTTCTTGGCAATTCAGACAAAAGTTTCTAAAGCCTAAATCCKGCAGCTGAGGGAGAACTTTCCTCAGGCATTTAGAATCTAATTACCTCAAGTGGCCCATTGCAGCTTAGTGGGAATCACCTATGACTGCTCTCCACACTGAGTATCCAGTGGAACCTTTGCCAGATTATTATATAATACTTTTCAACATAATTCTAAAGCTTCTTTGGAAAAAAAAATATAATTCTATCTGTTCCTGCTACAAGGAAAGTCCAGCTAGAGCACCTTAGACACATGAAAATGGTCTMTTGCCCTACTTTTAGAACCTTTTCATTTCTTCAGATGGTTTTTTGGACATTCTTGAGTAGAAAATAAYTGGTTTTGAGGGATAGCTGAGATTTGAGGAGTATTTCAGTATTTCAATCTCAGTATTTCAGTTTCAGAAATCAAATACTTCCCAGCAGGTGAAATACACTGGGAAACCTGTCCAAACTTAGTTCTGTTGTAGCAGTTGCTGCTGAAGGGGATGGGAAAACATCTTGAGATGGATTTTAAAAACTAATTGGCTGGTGCTGTGTAGTAGTTGGTGTGTGCATCTCTGATGGCAAAGCAAGCCCAGATGCATCTGTCCTACCCAAGGCTGGAAATCCAAGGAAAAGGGTGGCATTCCTGCTTCACCTGTGAGGAATGGAGGGAGAAGGCTTTGAAGCTGAGAACTGTGTGAAGAAGTGTTTGGTTATTTAATACTCTGGTTATTGTGAGAAGGTTGAATTGGCCTAATCTCAGCACTAAAGTCCTAAAAATGACACTTTACTCCTGGGACCTGCAGTGACAGTGTGTGATGCCTAAAAGAAGGGAATGTGTTCACTGTGCCCCTGGGGAGCTCAGAGGATTGCTGTGCCTCTGGAGAAGCTGGAGAATGACACAGCATTACCTCCTCACTTCAGATAAGGATATATTTTATTTTCCCTCTGATGAAAACCTGCATGGAAAGTGAATATTGATGTTGGAAGGCTGGGATGGAGGCAGTGGGCTGGGAGTAAATGGCTTTTAACAAACCCTCTCCCCTCACTCTAGCTGCAGAAGTTGACTGCTATAGAAGTAAAAGGTAGCATTTGCTGAAGTTTCTTTCCTCTGTGAAGTTTAAATATTGATTTTCATGAACCACCTTGGCAACTCCTTTGTCTTAGGAGCTGATCTTTATGCCAGGCAGTGCAAAGCAAACCTCTGTAAAAGGAGATACCCTGARCAAGGGTTTGGCTAAGAGCTGCTGTGGCTTAAAGCTTCACCTCCACATTAARTCACCTTCTGATTATCTTCTATATTTTTCAAGGAATTCAGATCTTGTTTCCTTGTTTCTTCAACACACAACTTTTGCAGGGTTCTGTATTACCCTTGTGAACTTGCAGTATAAGTTTGAGTTAGAAAGAGTTACTGGAGACACAGTCCAAGACAAACCACTGTTCCCTCTGAGGATTTTTGACTCCTGAGCCTGTGTTTGCATTCCTGCAGGTGATGATAATGGGAAGAAGGCCAACAACCCCAACCACTGTAACTGCATCATAGACCAAATCTTCACAGGCGGACTGCAGTCGGATGTTACCTGTCAAGTCTGCCAGTAAGTCCCTTGTTCCTGATCCTGGGCTCTGATTCCAATCTGTACCCCCTCCAGGGCAGTGCTCTGAACCTTTCCTCTCTTGAATACCAATAAATACCAGCAAAACTCCAGCAAGACAAGAACTGTGTGAGTGCAGCACTGTGAGGCACCAGCACAGATTKCCCAGAGAAGCTGTGGCTGCCCCATCCCTAGGAGTGTTCAGAGCAAGGCTGGGTGAAGCTCTGAGCAGCCTGGAACAGTGGAAGCTGTTCCTGCCCTTGGCAAGGCCTGGAATGAGATGTTTAAGGTCTCTTCCAACCAAACCATCTTGGTATTCTATAATTCTATCAGCTGAATGTAATCAATGATCAATTAACTGTCATATAATTAAGACACACCTAAAAAGCTGCCTGTAAAGTACCACAGGCTTATACACATAAACCTTCTACTAGTCTGGAAAAGGTGCTTGTTTTCCAAAATCATAGGGAAAATACTTCCTAGATCTCTTTGAATTTCAAAATACATAACTGCAACTACATTTGAAGAAAMTTCTGACACAGAACCACATTTTCCTTTAGTCAGGAGCCTTATTTATCATCAGGAGAGGTTTCAAAGAGGCTGATGTCTAATGTAATCTCAGGTACCAAGAATATGTGTATGGGAAAAGATATTTATTGTTCTACTCTGTACTGGAACAAGTTGACTTCTCTTTGGAGATGTTTGGTGTTGCCATAGTGCAGAAGTCAGAGTTYTTGTTTTTTGTTCTGCCTTGCATTCTTGCTGTCCTGCACATGGGCTGGGCTTGTTTGAATCTGCTTTTATTCTCAGGTTCCTGGAGGGATTTGCAAAAGATTTACTGTAAGGAAAACATAGGAAATTTTGTTCTTTGCCTGATAGAGCCACAGAATCCTTAGGTGGTAATGGAAAGCTTGATTTGTTATGACACAATATTAACATTGATGAAACTTTGACAAAAGAAGTTTGCTTCTGAAAATTGACAACGTTTTGCACAAATGAAGCAGAGGGAGAAGGCAGAATATTGAAGGCTTGATAATGAGACTTGCAGAGTGAAAGACACTGGTTTTAGGGGAAGAGAGAACTCAAAAAATAAACATAACAAGGAGCTTAGACCCCTGAAGTTCTCTTTAAAATRTGGATGCTGGAAGCAAATATTTGAGTCAATAGCAGTTAAAATTTTGAGCAGCTTTTTCCACAGTCTGGCTCTTGGCTTGTCTTCAGCTGTCTTTAGACAGCTCTGATGGAGAGCACGAGCTACTACTTGTTGTAGTTAATAGTTGGCCTCTCAAATCCCAAAGGCTGTAGGAGATGGTGAGAGGAACTGCAAAGCTGAATTCAGTGCATTGCTGGACAGCAAAGGGATTTTTAAAGCCTTCTCATTTAAAGAAGGCTTCCATRTCTTGAGCAGACAAGACCAGCTTCTAAACCAGTTGGATGGCACATAGCTGTTGTCACAGATGTTAACTGGTTTATACTGGTCAGCAGTGCCTCTGTCTCAGACTAGCTCTGCTTTGAGTCTCAGGGCTCCAGTGAGTGGATGAAGGTCTTAAACAGTTCTGTTTTGCATTTAATACATCACATACATTCCCCCAAACACACAGCTTTTCAATATGCAGGGAAATAAGTGGGCAAACACTCAGGAGCAGCTCTATTTTCTGTCATCTCTGAGTGCCCTCTAGGGGTGATGGAGATCCCAAAGCCCTTCAAATCAAGTACCTGAAGCGAGAGAGAAACTGTTCCTTCGGCTCCCTTTGAAGGTGTGTGGCACATTGTGTCTCCCACAGTGGCGTTTCCACGACGATAGACCCCTTCTGGGACATCAGCTTGGATCTGCCAGGCTCCTCCACCCCGTTCTGGCCGCTGAGCCCGGGCAGCGACGGCAGCGTGGTCAACGGCGAGAGCCACGTCTCGGGCACCACCACCCTCACAGACTGCTTGAGAAGGTATGGCCTGCCACAAGACAGGGAATCTAGCTTCATCTTGTTCTCCAGGTGGCTCTGAACTCTGGGGCTGAGTGAGGCTTTGTGACTCCATTTTTAAAACCATTTTTAAACATGGTTTTGTTGTTCGCACGTGAGGAAATAAGGCTCAGAGCAGCAATAAGCAGTCAAAGCCTTTTTGCCACATGATGGAAGAAGAAATCAAGTTCTGCACTGGCTTCTGCCAGGCAATGTGGTTTTACATGATCAGAATCATGTAATCTCTCTCCATGTTCTTGGTCCTGGTGGCTGAGGAGGCACATGAAAAGAATTTCCATTGCATTTAATATTTATCTAAATTCTAACACCAGGTAGGAATCAGCTTTTGCTCTAAGCATGACTGAGAGTCAGCTACTGCCAGCTTAGTTGCAGGGATGCCATTAAGGATTAAAGGAATGGAGSTTTCAAAAAGAAAAGGTAATTCTGAGGCTGACACTTAAGCATYTTGGAAACAGGTACCTGGGGAGAAGGTTATGGCTTTGTGTACAGTTCACTTGGATCTTTCAGCAGATCTGAAAGTCATTCTCTTGGGGCAAATGCAGATATTTGTCTGAGGAAGAGGTTACCTGGAGCCTGGGGCAAAGCTAATTCTCCTGAAATAAAAATTCATAGTCTCTAACATCTGATTTCTGATCTGCTTGACACCATCAGGATCAATAATTTTAAGGAAATGAGGGAATTAGTACAAATGAAAAATTGCTGATGTATGAATACAAACAGAGGCAAAACCAATTTTGGTGATTGTCTTCAACACAGACATCAGTAGAGTCAAAGTTGGTGATAAGGAAGGAAAAACATCCAGGTTCAAAGTTACTTTCAGAAGGTGTGGATTTTGGATAAAGGGGGTGGGTCTATGTTTTTATCCAAAAGTTAGCAAGAAAAAGGTGTGTAACTTCATGGCAGTGTGGTCACACAGCTGAAGTTGACCTGAAGAAGGAAGGATTGAGCAGGAATGTGACACAAAAATGGAAAGATTGGGGTGTTCTAAACTGCTGTCAGAGCAAGCTTCTAAGCATTTTTAGAGACTTAAGAGAAAACAAGTACAAAGCAAGGAAAAAAAAAAAGAAAATAAAAACAAACCAGAGAATGATGGCACATAGGTCAGGTAAAGGAAGCTTGTTAATTAATTTAAATTAATTAATTAATTTAATTAAAGCTGTGATTTCATTTAGTGCTGGAGGCTGCTTTGGCCACAGTCAGGATGAGGGTGAGGGACAAACTGACACCGTGTTGCCCTCACATTCTTCAYGTGCATGAATGAAAAATTCTTAACTATATTTGAAATACTTCATCTCAAAAATCCTAGTTACAAGGCAGCTCCTGGGGAAATGGTTGATTTGCCCTGTGGAAATCTAAACTTGGAGGAAAGGACTGAGAAAGGAAAGTCCATGGTCCTGGCCTTTCAGTGCTGAGTTTCTGGAAAAGAGGGATTTTGCTTTAGTTTGTAGTGAGAACATCAAGATAGTCCATTTTCTGTGAGCACTTCCCTGTTCCCTAATGGCCTCTTTCCCATGGCTCCTTTGAGCAGTTCTGTCTGAAAATTTTGAAAGAGATTTTTCTAGTTGTCAACAAAGGTTTTTTTAGAAGGGTATCTGTATTTTGAAAAGAACTTTGTGTTTACAGGCCTTTCTATCTCAGGGCTTTGATCCCAGCCCTGGAGGGCTACAAGATAGAATAGTGTGTTGCAGAAGAGTGTCTTCCATATCAATGTTTTTGGGTTTGAAAACAAAWGATCTTTCTTTGCTTTCTGTATGAAAATGATCTGTTCTGCTGTAGGAGATGAACCAACTAACACTGAGCTCCTTTCTCAGCCACTGATTGACTTCAGTGCAAGTTAGATCAATGATCCATATCCCATTTGGATATCTGAGCCATAGCACTTTACATTATTATGGTTTTACTGTAGGTTTTTCCAAAATGACTTCAAACCCACTGATCTGTCTCTTGTAGTGCCAGTGACCCACAAGTAAAAGCATTTTCAGCACATGTCAAAAACCATCTGATTGTTTTSTGCATTCCTTTGCTTTCCAATATTTTTTTTTAGGTTTACAAGGCCAGAACATCTAGGAAGCAGTGCCAAAATCAAATGTAGTGGTTGCCATAGCTACCAAGAATCTACCAAACAACTCACTATGAAGAAGTTACCCATTGTGGCCTGTTTTCATCTCAAAGTAAGTTCACAGGGGGCCAACAGAGCAGAGGATGTGATTTCCTCTCTGAGAGGATGAGCTGAATTCTTGGATATGTCTTCTGTCTTTCACTGACTTAGCTTTTATGATATAAATTAATGTAAAAAACATGTAGCCTTGCCCAGCTAGATTTTCTATTAAGATGGTGCTACATTATCTCTGATGTAGCTTTGCAGAGTGTCTGGGGGAACTTAACCAGCTTGAATCTAGAGACAGAATAGGAGGCTGGTCCAAAAGCTGAACCAGCACAGAAACCAATCTCCAGTTACACTCCCTCATCCTACTTGCTACAATTTGTACTCTTTCACTGAAAGACTTCCACTGTATTGAAGGAAAAGCATGGAAAAGTTCTGATATCAGTGGAGAAACATTATTGTATCTTCCCAACTGCAGTGAAGTTTKAAACATTTCCAAAGCAGATGTGTCACATGAGGTTATGGCAGATAATGTCCCAGCTGGGGCCCTTGGATAGTTGAGTCCTGGACAATTTCTGTCTGAAATGTGGTGTAAAGTGAGCAGCTGTCACAGCATGGGAAGGTCATTCTGTGTCAAGAGGCAAAGGGCCCTTGGAAAGTGRTGCCACATCCTGGAAAAAGGTGTTACAGGTGGAAAGAGTTCCCCCTCTAATTCACAGGCCTTTCCAGAGTTTGGGACAGTCATGCCTGCAGGTGTCCATCCCCACCAGCTTCTTCAGCTGCAGCTTGAGCATTGCCCATGAGGGTGTGCAGTGTCTCATCCCAAATATATTATAGCCTGATTGGACTGGGTATAAACACAGTTCCTTTGTTTTTATTTGACTGTTTCTGATCTTCCTGAAGGACATTGTTTCATCAGTTCTGGGCTTTTGTTTTTGTTGCTATAGAGTAGTTGACAAGATAGACCTTCATGATTCTGCTCCTTAGGCAAGTCAAGGTGAATGTGCTYCACTCCTTTCCTATACTGTGTTATCCCAAATGACTAAAGATATTTTGGAAAATAAATTGCTTCTCCTAAGGGATTGTGTTGTTCTGTCTATGCMAAAGGCAAATTTCATTTTGTGTGTTAAAGCAAGAGAGAAACACAAAAGATAAGTATTACAGAAGTCTCAGCTTTTCACATCTGGATCTGTTGCTAGGGAATTGTTACAGCATTACAATTGGAAAATAATTAACTTGAAGTGTAAATAGAGCAGAATTTCTGAGAGATTGAGAGACAAGCTGCTTTTAAGTAGAAACTCATTCATCTCTTTCTGGTATTTGTTCCTGTTTCCATTTAATGTTCAGTGAAGGAGACGAGGAGAGGATGGTGGGTACTGCAGGCCCCTTTTGGCTGAGGGACAAGGCTTTTTTTGTTAGCATATTCCATTTTTTTGTCATAATTTGAATGGGTATTCCTGTGTAGGCTTGACTCCTGTCACTTGAGATGATTGGATGGGTGGATTCAGAGTGTGAATCTGAAGGCAAACTCTGTTATCACCAGTTCTATCAGCCAGGGCAGGCAGCAGCCATGGGTTTGAACAGCCCTAGTGCAAATGAACACTGCTTTGGGTAAAGGCTCTGTGTGCTCTCCCTGTTTAATATAAATGTTTTCTTTGATGTCAGGTGGGAATAAGTTTGTATGCATAGATATCAAGCTAAATAATCTAATTAATACTGTMCTAATCTTGAGCCCACAAATGGTGGTTTATTTTCCTGGTAGAAATGTGTTGTTATTTACACAGACATTCCCAGAGTGCTGGTAGGAAAAATCTGGGGCTGTCCCTGAACATAGTGGCTGCTAATGTGCTTTCATGCTATTGTTTCTAAGCTTAGGACATTTATAAAAGACATAAAATTTCCCCTTTCTCTAAAGAACAAACTCTTGCCTTTGCCTGCAGCGGTTTGAACACTCAGCCAAACTGAGGCGGAAGATCACTACGTATGTCTCCTTCCCACTGGAGCTGGACATGACACCTTTCATGGCTTCCAGGTGGGTGCCAAGTCCAAAACCCTCCCCCCTCAGACCTGAACAGAGCTGGTTCTCAGTTCTTCCATGTGCAGCACAAACCAAGGAGAATACTGAGGGTACAGAACAGCGTCTGTGGTGGTACTTAAGCCATGAGCTTCTTGTGGAAGGTGGAGCTTGTCTAAACCCATTTTTAGATAAACTGTTCMGTTTCTGTGCCTGAAAGGGATTTATATTTAAACATTGTGGTGGGGTTCTGTAATTAATGTGTGTTRTGTTTCTGGTTGCCTGTTAAATTTATAGCCCCACATCCATCCTGCCTTCAGATCCCTGCTTTGGTGCCATCCCTTCAGTGCCCACCCACCTGCCATCCTGTGCAGCTGGCCAGAACAGAGCCAACCTAATCCCTAACCAGTATTCCTGAAGTTATAAAAATCCTTCCTCTCTATTCCTGCACATATGCAAATCTGGGGGGKTTTTGTTTAGATAATGCTGCAAGAAGCAAAAACATAGTCCAGATTAAAATAGAAACAGCAAGACTTCTCCCACCTCCCAGGTTTGTGGAAAACGTGGCATTTATATAAATKCACCTTTATGAAAGGAATTTAATCAGCTTAATTAAAAAATATTTGTCAGATGTTCATGCAAATAGGCAAGAGGATATTCAGATTTAATTTATATCTGAAGCAGAAAGCCCCAAACAGAGAGACTCTATTTGATGCTGAGATTTGACTTAAAATTTCAAGCTTTACCTGCACTCCTCATTTCCTAGGGAAAAAAGTAGATGCTTTTACCARGAGAGAAAGGAGAGCCCTGAAGCTCTGTTAAATACTGTTATATTAAGAATATATGGTTTATTCCAATGTATTCCAGAGATTCTGAGACTTCCTTGTTCCTCTGTGTTGAATTCTCCCTGGATAGAACAGGTTCTGCTGATGAAAGGTGTCCAGCATAATGGAATAGAGATGGGATAATCAGCAGGCATAACTCAGTAGTCTGAATTTCACCAGCTAGGAAATCAACAGCATAATCCTATTGCTGCTGTCAAAACACAAAATGAATTTACAACTCAGAGCCAGGATGATTGACCCATCACAAGATAAAGGAGTGATGTAATTAGATAATTTCTTGGGCTTCAAATACAAATCTTTTCTTAACCTGTTTTTAAGCTTTTTGGATAAAACATTTGACAGAAACAGATGTGTATTTGCAGCACTGAAGCCTTGACCAGGAGGAGAAATGGTGTTTGTGATGTAGCACTGCTGYGAGAGCAAATAAAGCATCTTTAGCATCCTAATCAGCCTTTTGCTGCTGGGCTGGAATAAGGACCTGGATTCAGCAAGGGGGCTGTGTGTCATGTCAGAACAATTTCCTGGGTTTGGGAAGCCTGTGCTTTAAGTGACTGGATTTTTGTGTGTGTGTGTGTTGCAGTAAGGAGAGCAGAATGAACGGGCAGTACCAGCAGCCGACGGATAGTCTAAACAATGATAATAAGTAAGTGGTACATTCCATGCCTCCTAYTGGGAAAGGTAGTTGCCTTCTAGAAGGAGATGGTGTTGCTTTATATCCTGCAGTGCCAGTGCATTGCCATATCTGACAGCACTKTAAGTCTGAAATGTTGCAAAGCAAAGCTTCGCTCACTGCAGCTCCTGCCCTTCCATGGGGCTGTGGCTGCTGTTCCAGTGCTGAGAGTGATTCCCCCAGCAAATGGTCTGTGGGCAAAATTAAATGCTGTGGTSACAATATTTGTTACAAGGGGTGGGTTTTTCCTTGAAATACTCCTCATTGCAATGGCAAAGGGAGTTCCAGAGGACCAAAGAAAGTTAATAGAACACTCAAAGTCAGGAGTAGATGATCCCAGTAGTCCTGGGGTCTGTTGCTCAGGTATTGATTCCAGTCAGAATAAATGATGGATTGGTGTGGGACTCAGGAATGTAAAGGGGGTGTAAGTGAAACCAGTATCCATTGCTTTATGGGAATAGAAATGGTCACACAGACCTTACCTCTTCAGYTAAGTGAGGTTACAAGTTTCATTGCTGCTGTTGTGTATTTAAATTCAAGGCACTTGCTTTGCCACCAAAAGTTTCAGTAAGAAACTGGAATCACACAAAGATGTAAAACCAAACTAACCAGGGCTTAGTGCAGGTGTCATCCAGGCAGGTGCTGTGTGGACSTACAGCTTGAATCATTACATGTCAGTGTTAGAAAAGGTCTGTAGGTAACACAGCTGATCACTTYTGAGGTTTGCACATGCCTTAACTTGGAGAAATTGTTAAAAATTAGGCAGATTTAGGTAATGATAGCAAAGACATCTGGATTCCTCAGGGATTTGGGTGCCAGGGAACAGCTGGAGCACTGTCAGAAGGCTCCAGCTGGGACTGAAGGGTGCTGTCCAGCCTGGTTAGATTCAAGGACTCCYCCAGAGAGGGTGGCTGTAAATCAGTGGCTCTGTAGGCAGGCAGTGAATAGGTGCCTTGTTGTGGCACTGCTGTGTCAAAAGAGTCCTGTGAATTTTAAACTTGAGTAGGACAATAYCAAGTGAGATTAGAGAGATTACTTTACCATTGTGTAGCTGTCCTTGTGTCACACACAAAGTGTGAGGGCAGCATTTTATGAAAGAGTTAAAGAAAGTGGAAAATGCTTGAAAAAGAGCCACTAGTGTATTTAAGACTCGAAACGAAATCTTACCTTAGAACAAAAGAGCCAAAGACTTCAGTCTTGCACTTAAAAAAAAAAAAAAAAGAAAAGGAAAAATAAAGTGAGAGCAACTTGATAATCAGTATCTTTTTTGGAACAGAAGTTTTCAGGTAAATGCGCAGCAGCATCTGAGAGCTGGAAGTTGAGGCTGAATATATTCAGTATTTTAGAGTAAGTACAGGCTTTGCAGATTAGAGACAGTTAATCAGTTCAGCAGTTATCATTAGAAATGTGTAAGATTGCCTCCTTCCCCATACCTCAAATGCATTTTTTTCTGGTTCACTAGAGTAAATCAGAGAAGTAGAAGGTCAGACTGGATAATCAGTGGTCCCTTTCAGGAATGCACCAGTATTCTATTTTAGAAGCACATTTGGTAGCCAGTCTTGACAAAGCTGACAGTGGTCACCAGGCTGGAGAGTTGCAGAAATAGCAAGACGGGAAAAGAAAAATTATTCTTTTTTTACCCTGGGCAAGGCCCAGTCTTAAAGCTGGTGTTTTACTGATGGATCAGCTCTGTGTCTTCATGAACAAAAGCTTCTTCGTGCCTGAAATGTCTGCTGTTTTCCCCCTTGTGATGCACATATTCATGATGTGTTTTGTGTCCCAGGTATTCCTTGTTTGCAGTAGTTAATCACCAGGGAACCTTGGAGAGTGGGCATTACACCAGCTTCATCAGGCAGCACAAGGACCAGTGGTTCAAGTGTGATGATGCCATTATCACCAAGGCAAGCATTAAGGATGTGCTAGACAGTGAAGGGTAAGTGGTCACCTGGGAAGGGGAAAGGAAGGCAAACTTTGACCTCTGTTGGGTTTTCCTTACTTTCAAAAACCACTTTTAATCACAGAGGAGGATAATTTGTCTCTTGAATAGCCCCGTAATGATCAGAGCTTCAGCAATGAGAGTGCACAATTATATTTATACAGAATTGCTTTATAACCCTGGATTTGCTGAAGGAAAGGGAGGGGAAGGATGAGGGACATCAGGTGACTCTGCAGTGTCTGGAACTGGTGCTCATGTCCAAACTCCTGCTAATGGAAGGGATTCTGAAAGCCAGAATGATGTGATCATACCCAGTACAGGAGCAGTGCTTACCTCTGACACAATCCAGTCTGTGCCTGCAGAACCTTTGGATTATTATGAGTGTAAAAGATTTAAAGAAAAGCCATTAAGGAAGTGCTGTGGCCCAGAACAGCAAGGCTCTATGGGAGGCAGGTAGAGAACATGAGCTGTTTCTTAGCTCATGGCTTTAAATTAATCTCAGATTGACATTATGGCTTCTGATATTTATATTACACAAGTTTGGGGAGGACAGAGCACTATTTTCCAAGGGATTTTTCAACTGTGGTATTCCTCATTTGAGGGAAGCACTGGGAACTGGTGTATGTTCCAAGTAAAAAGCAACTCTAAAATCTSAAGTCTTCATCTTGCATTTTCAACTATGGACTTGGTACTGCAGAGATAAGCCTTTACCATTCTTGTTTTAATTATTCATKACATTTTCAAGGATTGCTGCAGGCACAATGTTCAGGTTTTATTTTTTTAATAGATTTTTTCCTTTTTTTAAACTTCATTTGGGAAGTAAAAACAGAAATCTATAATACCTGAGTTTTGGTGTTAAATGACAGGGAACTTCTGCTTTGAGCTGAGCAGAGAAATGAGTTTGTTGTAGTTCAGTAACACATGCCTGGTGCTCAGGTGGGGTYATGCCCAGGAAGAACCTGCCTGAGGCAAGGAGGAGAGGATGCACAACACAACTGTTGCCCATAAAGGCTGGTTTGAGCTTTGGTGCATTTCCCTGGTTCAGATCAAGGCTGACACAGTAGCTCTGTATTATGTGAGGGAATCCATGGGGCTTGGATGGAATTATAACAATTGGAACATCTCAGAAGTGCTCTGAGGACTCAGCAGTGGCTGTGTCAGTGTGGGAACAGGGTTGTGTGGAGATCAGTCCCCTCCTTCTGTGTGCCTGCTGCRGGGCTGGGCTCCCTTCTGTACCACTACACACACAGTAATTAGGGACAGGAAGAGCTCCATCCTCTAAAACACCAGATTTGAGTACAGATTGACACATCAGATATTTGACTGGGACATGAGTGTTCACCCACATGGCTGCTGCTTCATTTTGCTTCTGTTCCAGTAAATGGGAGGCAGTTTGCAGTAATCCTGGTCTGATCTYTGGTAGTGTGGCTCTAAGCAACAGTTTCATCTTAAAGCACCTTTACTTTGTGTCACATTAGGGTTAAATGGTTGCTGCCTGTCTGGGCACCAACAGAATCCAATCTTSCAGAGTTTTTGGGTCCTGAGTAGATTTTACAAGGTTTGACTCYTTCATAGAATCATRGAATGGCCTGKCTAAGAAAAGACCTTAAATCTCAYCTCATTCCAACCCCTGCCATGGGCAGGGACATCTTTTACTATCCCAGGTTGCTCCAAGCCCTGTCCCTGGCCTGGAACACTTCCAGGATGGAGCATCCAAGGGGTTCCTCTTTGATGTACAGCTGTTCAGTTCCCTGAGTTGCTGGTAAAATTATGTCAGCTGGCTTCCCTCCTTCTCCTCCCTGGTTTGTGTCCCTGGAATTACCTCAAATCGAAAAGAAAACCAAAATTAACAGCCCTCATGTCTTATGGCTGCATCAATGGAAACTCATCTGCTCTGGCACAGAACTGACTCTGTCCCTCTGCTCTCTTCCAGATATTTGCTGTTCTATCACAAACAGTTCCTGGAGTATGAATAGCCTTATCCAGCAGCTTGTCAGATGTAAACAAGGAAGAAAACAACACAAGCCTTCTGAATCGACACACAAACCTACCTGAAATGAAAGACCCATTACAAACCAACTCGCACTGAGCTGTAACAGGACCTACTTGACACTGACTCACAGCCTGGAGAGTGAGAAATGAACMATGTCCCACGTGTGTGCAGTCCCACCAGGACAGGCAGGGGAAAAGAGGCTGCAGTCAGTCACTTAACAGAGGAAATATAAAATGAAAGGAATGCTCTGGGTGGGGGAAATGGGAGCAGAGGAGTCCGGGCACTGGTACATCTCCTGTGTTCCTCCAAAATGTGTGTGGGAAGGCAAAGGATTCTACCCTCATCTCCATAAAGCATCTTCTCCATTTGGTGCTTCAGCTCCAACGACCAATCATATAACAGTTAAAATTAAAAAAATCCAAACCCATTTTTTTATGCATATGGATCTGAAAGCAGTAGAGTGGAGGAGGAGGGGATGAGACAACTAAAGGACTTTGCAAGTATCTTTTTATTTGTGAATTTTAGTTATTAAATAAATACAGTATGAAACTATTAGGCTCTTTTTTTTCCAACAACCACAAAAGAAATCCTGGATTGTGGAACTGAAGCTGCAGTACTCAGACAGGTTTTCAAGCATGCCTGCTTGCACAGGTAATGTTCAATGCCATCGGACTGCTCATCCAAAAGCATCAGCACAGATTCTGTTGTTTGAGCCCTTTTTTGTTTCGTTTTCTATAAATAGCTATTTTCTTAATTTTTTTCCTTTTATTCCCTTTTTTCACAAGAATGAAATTCATAAATGCAACCATCAGTAAAAATGAATGAATTGGCGTGTTTATACTGTAAGAGTGGTCTTGGTTCTTTTTGGTTTTGTTTTTTTGGGGTTTTTTTTTTTCTTTTTCAATCTTGTGAAATAAGTTTGAATTTCTCAAAAGCGCTTGTTTTGTTGTTGCTGGTTTTGGTTTGTTTTATTTTTTTTCTCTCCCCTGCTGCCTTCCAAAGGTGGATTTATATATATCTGACACTTGAGAGAACCTCAGTGGTGAAAAATGTACCATCTGTTGGGAACGGTCGCTGCCGGGGCAGCTCTGAGCGATGGATCTGCTGCTATTGAGCCCTTCTGCAGTGCTCTAAGTAAACAACACATTTTCCTGGTATGTGCTAGGCTGGTATTGGTTCCTTGTATCCTCCCACATGGATTAACTCTTCACGTGCTCTTTCCTCTCCCCTTGCAGTGCCACAGTCTGTGTGTTGGTGTTCCCAGCTCGCAGCTCTGGGGCCTTTCCTCCCCCCTCCATGGCTGTGGTGAGGCTCCAGCAGGAGCTGCTCGTGCTGGGTCTTGCTCTCAGGAGCTTGGGCTGGGGGTGGAATCACAGTCTGGGAGAGGAAGGCTTCAGAACAGAGCTGCAAGAGCAGAAATAGCTTTGTTCTCCCTTGTGGAGAGGGTGAATTGGGTGTCACACCAAAAGTCACAGAATGGTTTGGGTTGGACTTTCAGGATCATGGGCAGGGACACCTTCCACCACCCCAGGTTGCTTCAAGCCCCATCCAACCTGGTCTKGRWCACYTGCAGGGATCCCGGGGCAGCARCAGCTTTTCTGGTMTWTAACATCTGCWTAAACCCCCAGCCCYCCATTCCTCGGCTTTGCCAGTGTGGAAGGGCAGGGAGGGGTCTRAGCCTTTCTCTGTGCTCTAGGAATGAAGTACAGGTGTCCAACCTGCCCGAGACACAGTCTGATAACAGGAAAACAGCACAATAAGGGAATTGAGTGTTTTATGGTTATTAAATTACCATCTTACAAGAGCAGCTGAGCAGAAATTCTTTTGATTTGCACACAGGCTAGAACAGTACGACAAGGATTTGTACATCTGTGACAGGGCAAGGAGGAGGAAAGGACGAGTTGAAGCATCATCTCGGGACAGACCCGCGAGGTTGGGTGTGGTGTGGGGGTGCCCGGTGCTGCCGAGCCCATCGCTGCCCATGTAACACCTCTGGCTGGGGTGATTGAATTTCCCCTCGCTCGGTGCCGCTCTGCCCAAGCCGAGCACTGCAGCGCTGGGAGGACGCGGCTGCGGAGCTGCAGCAGAGGGGGCCCCTCCTTCCCCCCGCGCCCAGCTCGGCATCGTGCGGATGCCGTGCCACACTTCCTGCTACCTTTTAATAATGCAGCAGGCTTGCGGAGGGAAGGCAGGAGCGGCCTCTCGTCATGCCCAGCGCTGCTGCAGTGGCCTCCCCGCCCGGGTGCGCGCTGCCACCGCGCGGCGGCCGAGGATGAGGATGGCTCCGGTGCCTTCGCTTTGTGGCGCCGAGCTCTGAGCCTTTGGCCCCCCCTTTTAATGAATTCTGCTTTTCACGGCACACGCTCAGCCGGCGGAGCYGCTGCAGCCGGCTTTGTTAAGCCTTCGGGAACAAATTGTTTAGGGACGAGGCAGTCGTATAAATCACCCTTGTTTTTTTTTTCCCTCCCCGCCCATCTGGTGGAGAGGGTTCTGCTCTGTGCGGCTGCACCGGCGCAGATGGTTCTCGGGGGGAGCTTTCGAGGCTCTCTTTCTGGTTTCAAAAGCAGGATTTCTGGGGTATTAAAAGGGCTATTATTCGCTTCTGTCCCCCCAGCCCCCGTGTCCCTGCCCGAATCACAGCAGGTTCTATTGCCAGAGGGAGTAAATCCACGCCGGTTCCGAGAGGAGGGGGGACAGCATTTTCCCTTTTCCTATAAAAATGGAAGAGCAGCTGCTGGCGTACGAGCAGCGCTACCCCTCATGCTGTTTTCTCTCAAACACAGCCTCCTCTCCCCCTGCATCCCTTCAGCAGCAGCCAGGCAGCTCCTGCACTGAATTATTCCCGGGAGGTTTCTCCGCGGAGCTCCCTCTCCATCGCCTGAAGGAAAACGCCGGCCACGAACACCCCAAGGGAGGGTGAAGCAAAGCCTCCCTGAGGTGCTGACAGCCAGCAGTGACAGGCTGCCTCCTCCGCCAGTGACAGCTCCTCATCCTGGGGAGCAGTTTGGGCTTGACTCGTTTATTTGGAAGTACAATTTCTGTCGGCACAGCTGGGTCTGTCGGGAGGAGGCATTTGCAGAAATGACTGCAAACAAAGGCTGGTGCAGCGATGCAGGCTCGCCGTGGGGTGTGTTCTGTTACCTGCCAGCGAACACAGCTCTACAGGGGACACAGAAATAGCCAGAAAGTGGTTTTAGCTACATTTTCATGTCCCTCAGCCACCCGAGTAGAGATAAAGCTTTGCCTGATGCTGGTGTCTGATRGRAAAAGCAGRAATGTGAGAATTGGTTAAACCCTGGGCGGGGGCTCYTGCTCAGAATCAGTGCCCTTAATTCCATGTAGTCCCATCAGGAATTGCTGGTGTCCTGTACACAGTGTCCCTCTAATATTGGAACTGATGTTTCCAGGTATGATCCTTCTGGCCAGTGAATGTAAAATGTGATGCCAAATCCATCGATTCCTCCTGGTTCTCCAGCTAAGGGTGTTTGTTATTTTCCTGCTGATTTGTTCAGGTTACTCTGTGTTCCCTTTCCTCTGCTGATAATTGTAGTTACATTCCCACAAGGAGGGGAGGGTGAGGGATGCTCCCCTCTTGTGTCTGGGAAGGAYTTGGCTTCTGATTAGTGTTTTCCCTAATTTTTGAGACACCACCTGGTGACAGGAGGAGCAGCCCTGTCCCAACAGGCTTTGCCTGGGTGTGAGGTGAGTGRCCTCCTGATCCAGCTGGTGCCACACAGGGTGAGCTCCTGCTCTCACTGGCACAGGCATGGCCCTAAAATCCTTCTCATTTGAATAATTGATGCCTCTTGATCCTCCGGGGATGCCCTAATTGCAACACTGGTGGCACGTGTTCACTTAATTCTGTCCTTTTTTAATTTTTAAATAAGGTTCTGRATCTCTTTGTATAAATACCATAACCAGGGCTTCCTGGAGGTGGCCCTTGAAGGTCTGCAGGGCACCAGAGCTGGACTGGATCCAGGTGTCCCCCGGAGCTCCCTGCTGGAAAGGGGCAGCCTGGTGAGGCCCTGGGAACCATCCTAGGATTCTCTCTGGAGATTCTGAGAAGGGAACCAGAGGAGGAAGAGATGTGGGGCTGTCAGTGCTGGGGGCCCCTCCTGAGGGSGGATCAGAGCCCCTGAGGGGGATGTGGGGCTGCAGGAAGGCAGAGGGAGCAGGAGCCAGGGAGGAGAAGCCAAGAGGCTTTGGAGATGTGAGCACAGGCAGGAACCTGAGGAGAACAGAGCAGGAGCAGAGCAGGGATGCAAAGGGAGACTGAAGGATGTAGGAGACAAAAGGCAGAGCAGGAGATGGTGGAAAGGAAAGAAAGAGGCTGAGCTGGAACAGGAGCCGAGAGCCTGGGGAAGCTGAGGGAGAGATTAATTAATTTATGCCAGGGTGCAGAATGAGGGAGAGCTGAGGCTGGRCAAGGGTGGCTTCTGGGGCTGAAAGACTTTTGGAGTTCTAGAGGAATGGGATTGCTGTTGATGCCACAGGATTTGGGGCCATGGTGTTGGAGCTGAGGCTGTGGAACAGGAAACCACAGGAACTGACAGCAGCATATTTAAACCCAATTATATTGAGGATTTTGGTGCCTGTCCCATCTCCTCATGTTGCAGCAYGGTGTCCTGGTCAGGAGGCAAAGCCTCACCATCAGCCATGGCAGTGCTGGAAGCTGACAGTGGCGCTTCCCACACTGGCTCCTTACAAATGTCACCAGTAAATCCTTGGATCCAATGCCACGTTTGAGACATTTACAGCTGTGCTGAAAACTGTTCTGGATGCATGAAGGAGTCTCCAAGCAGGGAGAGGTGAGCTCTCCATGGGRACCAGTGGGCAGCACTTGATGCTTTGCAGGGAGGCTGGTGATGGAACCAGGATGAAAAYGAGATGTCCCCAATGAAATGTCCCCCATGAGATGTCCCCAATGRCTGGCATGTGCCAAGGTGAAGTTGGAGGATGAAGTGTCAGATGCTGCTACATGGGAAGCAACTTCTTTCACTGGGAGTGCACAAGAATAATGGGAATTGAGTTTCCTGAGTGGAAGCAAACAGCTCTGTGCAACCTCCAGCCCTGTCTGTATCCTGCAGCCCTTGGCACAGCCTGGGCCGGGCAGAGGCTGTTCCAGTCACTGGCAGCAGAGGGTGAAGCAGCTTTGATTTGGGGGCAGAGGGAGCATCCCTCCATGCTGATCCCGTGCTGGAACATCCACCATGCTCACACCATGGGTGTCTTCTCTTGGGAAGGAGAGCAGATGATTTTGAAGTGGCCATCATCCGGGCTGGGAACAGCCCCAGCACTCCCCGTGCTGCAGATCCCGGAGAAGGAGGGAGCAGCCCTTTCCCTCTCCCCAGGGTGGCAGGAGCTGCTGTGGCAGGATTTGGTCTCTTGTACAGCAGAGCCGTGTCCAGGGAAGCAGAAGCCACAGGTTTCCACTGGCTCTGGGATTCTGATGCTGGTGAATCCCTCACCAACGCTGCCAGCTTCCACCAGCCGATCTGCAAACAAGCTCTGAGTCAGCTGAGGGGCTTTAGGAGCAGCTTTTGCCTGAGAATGCTCTGAAGTGCTGCACTAAAGCTGGTCCTGGAACTGGAGAGGACACCCAGCTCCCAGCATGGACTCACTGCATCACCTAAAACACYCAGAAAATCTCTCCTAACCTGGTGGCTTATCATAAAAATGACCCTTTGATCCCTGTGTCCTTCAGCAAAGCAGCCAGGAATGGCTTGAGGGACAGTCTGGAGTGACTCCAGGTGTCACATTGGCTCATGGGGTCTTCCTCTGTGATTTTTGATATTCATGGCTTTGAGGTGGATGCATGTAAACACGGATGTGTGTGATGTGTGTGCAGAAATAGATAAGTAGGCAGTTTTTCTTTGGAAAGGCAGGAGAGAAGAAAAGAAGGAAGAATAAAACCCCCTTTTCCATGCTGAATTGTTCCACATTATCCTTTCTCCATTTCTCCSTAACACAAGGACTTRTGAARCCCCTCTGGCTGCAGAACTAAACCTGGAATTTTCTGGGACAGGCGCTTGTTTTGGAAGAGGGTTGGCATGGAGGCTGGAGTGGTGCTGGCAGTGGAGCAGCTCCACGAGGGAAGCTGTGCCTGGGAGTCACCGAGGGRTGGAGAATCGGGCACAGGGGTCCAGTCCTGCTCCTCTCCCAGGCTCACACTCGCTGTCTTTGCCTTTTCTCCCTCCCGTTTAGGAGCTGCCTCTGCTTTCTGCCTCTCCAGCAGAGCCTGGCCAGCCCGAGCCCGCTCCCCWCCCTCTGCCAGCACCCACCTTTGGCAGGGTCCTCCTTGCAGTGGCAGGCGCCGGCGCTGGCCTGGCAGGAGACCGCCTCTCCCTTCCTGCGCAGGTGAGTCCAGCCCAGGAGCAGCGAGCAGATGAGGCTGCAGAGGCAGAGCGCCAGCAGCAGGTACAGCACCAGCCACGGCTCCTGCTCCGCACACGCCTTCTGCTCCAGCACGGCCGCGGGCCCCGCGGGGGTGGCTGTGGGACAGGAGAGAGGGGGCAGCTCAGACACCTCTGGGGTGGCTTTCTGACAGGGAAAGAGCTGACAGCGCCAGTGCCTTCCACGGGGAAAGGATTTGGGAGCAGCGCTGCATCCCCTCTGTTCGCTGGCTCTTCTCTCCCGTGGTGAGGTTGAGGATCCCTTCCCACACCCCATTCACGCCCTCTCCCATCTTCACGGATCAGCCCCAATGTAGGACTGAGAGTCCCACCTGTCCCCTCCTGGGGGCGGCTCAGCCGGGTGGGATCCACAGCTGCCAATTCCAGCCTGCCTGGGGGAGCCGCCCAACCCGGGAAACACCAGCACACGGCGGGGAAAAGCCACAGTGGGATGGAGAAAATGGGAAAGAGATGGACTGGCTGCTTTGCCCCAGCCCCAGTGAATGGCAGCCCCCAGAGGTGCAGTCCCCCGGGACAAAGTGGGGGTGTTGCGGTGCCCCTTCCCCGACTCACGCTCGCAGGACAGGGCACATTCCTTGGGGTGCTGCCCGCACACCGAGCTGCACTTGATGCAGTTCTTCACAAGATCATCGTAGTAAAATCCAGGTCTCTTGTTGCAGTCCATGGACTCTGCGGGAGGGAAGGGGAGGGAGATGATCAKGGTGTTCTCTGCACGTCCCCCCACCACCCCAAAGCCCGGATCCATGAGAGGATGAGCCCAGCTCAGGGCTCTGGCAGGCACAGGGTGCGACCTGCCCGAAGCACTGACAACCTCTGCAGGGCTGGCAGGGGGACAGACCCACGGGATTGGGGTGGTGTTTGGCTGCAGAGCCGGGGAAAGGCATCTGCTGGCAGCGGCTCGGGGAGGGGACGGCCTCAGCCCGCCAGAGGCAGCTGTGCTCACCTGGGAGCTGCTGCTCTCACACCTAAACCTGCCTCAGCACCGGCTCGGGATGCCGGGAATGGCATCTCCTGTCCTCAAGGAGGAGATGTCCCCTTGTGGCTGATGAATGAACCCCGGGACGGGGTGAAGCCACCTCAGCCTGTGGCTGAAGGAAGGGCGCTGRCACAGGGTTGGTTCTGTCTCCCTTTTCCTCCTCCCCACCTCTTTCCAGGACASCTCRGTGCCCGTCCCAGGTCRGGGGTTTATCATTGCAGGGTGGGGTAGCCCCAATAGGGCACACGAGTGCTGATGCAGCCTTGTGTGCCCAAAAGGGAGCAGTGCAGGCCCTTGGTTCTGGTGTCACTCCTGAGCTGTTGCCAGCCCCAGCCCATCCATGGGAAGCTGTCTCATCCCCCTGTATTTTTGGCTTGAAGCTCTGCAAAGCTGAGCTGGCTCAGAGCCTGTCCTGGGGCTCATCCCAGGCTCTGATCCTCCCTCCCAGCTTTGCCCCATCCCTGACTCGTCCATGCAGGGGCACCCCGGCACTCACCGCACACAGCATCACACCTCCTGGCCAGGGACTGCCCGCAGGCGAGGCTGCAGGGGATGCACTGGGAAACGAGCGAGTCCCAGTACTCCTGGTCAGTGCAGTTCTTCATGGCATCCTGCCCCACGCGTGTCCCATCCATGGCTGCACGACACAGACACAGGTGGGTACGGGGTGGCCACCACGGGGCTGCTCTGCACCCACTTCGTCCCTTTCTGGGGCTGGGGTCCCTGGCAGGGAGATCCTGGCTGTCCCTCAGCCCTCTCTGGTCCCGAATCTGCTTTTCACGCTGTGTGTGTGTCCTGTGCCAGCCCCCGGGACGCACAGAGAGCCCACCCTGGCTTAGGGGTGGCCMCGTGCTGTGTCCCGAGGGTCTGGGGCAGGTCCCTGCACCTGCCAGGGGGAGCACAAGCCCTGGGGACTGTTCCTGCCTTTACAGGCTTGTCTGAAATGACCAGAAACTCGACTTTGTGTGTCATTCCTGCCCTTTCTCTTAGGTGTTCTGRTGTCATAGTGAAACCCAGGCTGAAGTACAAGCCATGTCAGAGCAGAAGGAGGGAGACGTCCCCAGGAGACTTTGGGCACCAGTTTAACCAGTGCCAGCTGGAKGTGGACGTGCTCTTGTCCCTGTCACGGGCTGCTCCTCCCACCCTCTGCTGCCCCAGCGCTCCCCGTGCCCTTGTGCCCAGAGGCACAGGGGCAGTTCTCAGCAGCATTAAAATCTGCTCGGAAAGGCACATTTTGAAGAATTAGCAGGCTGATAAAAGCCCCTGCCTTGTGCCACGCGCGGGGTCTGCAGCCAGCGCCACCCAGCAGCTGCAGGAAACTCTGACCCAGCCCGGGGGTGGCCGTGCTGGAAATGAGCCCTTTGCAGCACGAGAGGGCTCCCCGGAGCCTCATCCCCCCGGAGCCACATCACATCCCCCCGGATGAAATGGATCTGGGGCTGTGTTAAAGCTGAGGGGCTGCAGGCTGGGAACCTCCCTCCCAGGTGCTGTGAGGACATGTCCAAGGAGATGTTTGGCCTCATCTAGGACAGATCTTCCCCTCCTTGGGGAGTCCCAAGGTACATGTGGTGCTCCCAGCACGGGCTTCTCAGCCATGGRTTTTCCCACAGAGCCAGGTGAGTCTTTCCCTCTGCCTCTCAACCACCAGGACCCTCTCAATTCTCCCACAGACCCCCCATGCCAAGCTTTAAGCAASCACAGGACAAGGGGGAATGGCTTYAAGCTGAAGGAGGGTAGATTTAAATTAGTTATCAGGAAAAARTYCTTCCCTGTGAGGGTGGTGAGGCCTGGCACAGGYYGCCCAGAGAAGCTGWGRCTRCCCCTGGATCCCTGGGAGTGTCCATGACCAGGYTGGACGGGGCTTGGAGCACCCTGGGACAGCAGAARGTGTCCCTGCCCAGGGCAGGGGGTTGGAACTGGRTGAGAATTAAGCTCCCTACCAGCTCAAACCATKCTGTGATTCCCTCTGCAGCCCCACAGCACTGCCCACCTTCAGCAGGGGGGAGCTCTGAGCAGACCCTGGGAACAGGACCAGCCCCAAACCCCAGCCCAGCAAACCCCAGACCCCCCTGCAGCCCCTCCGTGGGTCACTCACGTCTGAGTCTCCAGCGGTGTCTACTCCCCCTCAGCTCCTGCCATGGCCCCACAGCCCCTGCATGGCTCAGGGGTTATTATTAGAGAGATTTGATTAATGCCTGGGCTGTGCATTTCCTGGGGTTTCCCCTTGTCCCTTCCATGCAAATTGGCTGCACATTCAGAGCCTTGCATTGGCTCSTGGGGTCCCTGGGCTGCTGGGGACAGGGAGGGGGGACACTGCGGGGTGATGTGTCACCAGGACCAGGGACAGGTGTCCTGGTGACATTTCAGAGGGCCTTGGTGGAAYGGGAGCTCTGCAGCACCTGCTCTTGCATCCCAGGACTGCAGCAGAATCCCAGGATGATAAAGGCTGGAAAAGCCCTCTGAGATCATCGAGCCCAACCATCCCCCAGCACTGCCGTGTCCACTGAGGAGCCACGTCCCCAGTGCCACATTTAAACACCTTTTAAATCCCTCCAGGGACCGTGATTCCTCCACTGCCCTGGGCAGCCTGTGCCAGTGGGATGTTCAGAGAAAGGTGCTTCACTCTGAACAGGAGGCAATTGCCAGGACCAAGCATTGCTGGGACCATCCATCCTCTCCATGAACTCAGGCTGGTCAGCACAAGCCACTGTCCTGCCTCCTGCTCACAGCTCCTAGAATCTCTCTGGAGCCCAGAGAAGTGCCTTAAACACCGACTTTCTCTGGTCATCCGTGTCTGGGAGGCAGGGAGGGCTCTGCTGTGTCCTGGGAAGCTGAGTCTCAGCTGGGCTTGGGGCACAAAAGCATTAATAACACATTAATAGTGCATTAATAACACATTAATAGTTCTTTAATAACACATTAATGGCACATTAATAACACATTAATGGCACATTAATAACACAGCTCGTTTTCACAGAGGGAAAGAGCCACCTCTGCACAGCTGGCAGCTTCCAGAGGTTTGTCCCTGCTCCCTGCAGAGGTGCTGGGCATGGCTTTGGCAGTGGTGCCAGGAAAAGGCACGAGGTGCWGGGAGCGAGGCAGAACAGTGACTCAGCTCAGCCCAGAGGGACCTTTCTGCAGAAGCAGCTGAAGGAGGAAGGAAGGAAGCAGCAATACCTGATACTAAAAACATTCGTGGAGCAGCGTCAAGGGTWTTTCTGTTTGGTTCAAAAACTCCTTTTTTGTGCTTGCCACGTGGAGCTGGAAGGGAGAGGCCAGAGGATGTTTTGTCACTGTGTCCATTGCAGGGACATTGGAGGCTGATCCTGCTCAAGGGGAGCAGAGCCCAGAGCAGAGGAACCCAGCAGCTTGTGTTTGGATGTGGCCCATCACATCCCAGATCCTGAAGGAGGGCGGGAAGCAGCACTGGCACCATCCAATGGACCACAGGGCTTGGAGCAAGGACCAAGAGAGGAGGCAYCACAGCCACAGGGACCCTGCAACGCTGCCACATGTTGTGTATCTGCTAAAAAGGATGAGATCAYTGCTGTGCTKGAGCCTCCCACTGGGAGGGAAATCSTGATTTTGGCATTGCCTGAGCTGGGKGAGTGTGGCAGAGCAGGGAGATGGCCCTGGAGAATGGCCCCAGCCCAGTGACTCTCGGGGTTTTGCAGGGGAAACTCACCTCTGTAAATAGCACCAGAGACTTGCAGTTTCCACCCTGGTGAGYGCTCAAGAGGGAAGTGAGAAGCACTTGGGGGTGGTTTGTCCCTCCTGGCTGAGCAGGGATCGGGYAGTGTGGTTTCAGCTGTAGAGTTCTGGGGCTGTGTGGACTGGATCCCCATTTCCTCAGCCGTGTGTCCCAGTGGCCTCACCCTCTGTGCCCCAAACATCATCACCCCCCTCTTACAGCCTCTGAGGATGTTCTGTGGCTCTCCAGCACCTCCAGACRTGGTGCCCCATGAGCTCCTGTCCCACAGCCAAGGTGGTGGCTGYCACCCAGCCCTGCCTGGGTTATYACTGTGGCTTGGGCAGCCACCACCAGYGCCCTGYTCTGGATYTCTGGAKTGAACCCTTCCTTTGCTGAGTTCACTGGTTCCCCAGAGCATCAACCAGCATCAACCCCCTGCATCCTCCCAGTGCAAKGCATCCCTCTGCATGGCTTTGCATCCCTCTGCATCCCCCCACATCATTTTGCATCCCTCAGTGCCCATCTGAGCCTGGCTCCGGAGGTGCCACACTCTTTTTGGGGTGACAGAGCCCAGTTTTCTCCTGACAACAAAACTTTCTTTTCTGCTGGGCTCTTGCCCCAGTGGCAGCGCTGCCAGGAGAGCTGCAGCGAACAGGCAGAGGGGGTGGATCATGTTCGGCCCTGAAAACTTCTAGGGGGTGCTTTGCCTTCCCCTTGAGCGGCTTTGCTGGGATGATTTCCTCTCCTCAGCCCATCTGCTTTTAGCAGTCCCAAGCCTTGGCCAGGACGTTTGCTCACACACGTGCTCTCTTTAGGACCGGAAAAAAACCCMMAAAAAAACCCAGAAGGGCTGTGGAGGAAGAAGGGGAAGAAGGGGAGGAGGAGCCCTTTGGGGTCGAAACTGCCAATTGCAGGGCCGGGCTGAGCGCAGACGGCTCCGAGGGCTCATTTCTGTCCCTCTAATTCCCTGCGGAGGCGCCGGGGCCAGGCTGTGCCTGTCCCCTGCAGGCTTGGGCATCCCCCCTCGTCCTGCCGCCGTCACCTCATGGCAAAGCAAACCAGAGTCCCTGCGTGACCAAACCCACGGGGCTGCCGCTGCACAGGAGCTGCCGCTGCGCAGGAGTCACCGCTGTCACCTTCGGTGCGTGCGGCGGGGACACCCSGGSCTCTGCAGCGCCGTGGCCATGCCCYGGCCATCGCACTGGTGAAGGACATCCCGTGTGCCTGTGGCCATCTCACTCCTGAAGGACATCCCCGTGTGTCCGTGGCCGCGTCTCCTCCCACCCGGGCTGCTTTCCCCTGGGAGCTTCGGGGCGCGGCTCCTTCTCCTCCCCGCGGAGCGCTGGGCCCGGCTGTGCGGGTCTATCCCTGGCTGTGCGGGTCTGTCCCCGGCTGTGCGGTCTGTCCCCGGCTGTGTGGCTCTGTCCCCGGCTGTGCGGTTCTGTCCCCGGCTGCGCGGGTCTGTCCCCGACCGTGCGGGTCGGTCCCGGGTTGTGCAGATCTGTCCCCAGGAGATGGCACCCTTGGCCAGCCCAGCCCGGCTCCCGGGGCTCCGGCTGCCTCKGCAGCATCACAATCCCCCAGCCCGGCCGCTCCAGCCCGCTTTGAGCCAGCCAGGCCGGGGGGAATCGCAGTGGATGAAATGGTTGGTGTTGAAGGACTTTAAAGCCCGTCCGGTTCCACCTCCTGACAGGGACAGGGACACCTTTCACCAGCGCAGATTGCTCCWGGTCCCGTCCAGCCTGGCCTTGGACACTTCCCTGTGGGGATGCTGCCCCCCAGGCTGGCTCCTGCCCCTCCCTGGCACCTCCGTGTGCAGCAGCCCCCAGGGCCCGGGGGGGTTCAGGGTCCCCATACACCCCACACTGCTCCCTTCCWCCCTTTGGTCCTGTCCCCACCCCGGGGCTGTGGTGGGGCACGATGCCAAGGATGCTCAGCACCCACCGTGTCTGGGCACTGTGGCAACCCCGTGCCCCGGGTCTGACCCTCAGAGGTTGTGCTGTGGGTGAGCCCTGCGTGATCCAGGCTCCAGAGGTGCCTCTGTGCATCAGCAGGGTGATCCTGCAGCAGCCTCCCTGCCAAAGCCCAGCACAGATCAGGAGAAGGGAAGCATTTTACCAAAAAGCAGTCTGTGCTCAGAGCCGGCTCCCCAAACCCAGCAGCCAGCTGGAGACAAAGGATGGCCAGATGGGAAAAGACCTGGATTGGCTGAGGTCTGGCGCAGGAATGAGGAAAAAGCCCTAAAACTGCGTGGGGAAGGAGCAGGGAAGGGAGGGTTCAGTGCCAGGGCTGTGTGCTGAGGTGTAAAGCGTGGGTGGTGGATGAGGGAGATGAGTCAAAGAACAATCTCTGGCCAGAACAGCTGATCTGATTACGTGGGGTTTTGACCTGGTGGGAACAACTCCTTGTCCTCAGCACTGAATTCTCTCTGGAGAGGCGTTTTCCTGGCAGAACCCTCATGGGAAGGGGTTTGCAGCCTGCCCAGGAGCTCTGCTGTTAATTTTTAACCCTAAAACCCTGGGGAAATTCCAGAGGACTGGAGGGTGGCCAGTGGGAGTCAATTTAATATTTAAAAGGGATAAAAGGGCTGATCCTGGGAATTACAGGCCAGGTGAGGCTGATCGCCGTCCCTGCACAAATTATGGGCTGGGTAATTGAGGATACTGTCAGCCAAAAATTAGAAGCTAAAAATATAATTAAGGTCGTTAGCTTGGTTTCATGGATGGCAGCTCCTGTCAAGTGAGTCGGCTTTGGTTTTTGGCATGACTCTGGGCTGGCTGATAAAGCTAATTGTGCTGCTGCATTATAATGGGTTTCTCCAAAGTATTTAATTTAGGGCCATGTGACATTTTCATTTGTAAAAGTTGCATTATATGGAGTCAGCAGAGCAGACATCCGACGGCTGCGCTGGCAGCAGGGGTGGTGGCCAAGGGGGCGAGGGAYGGAGGAGGCTGAGAGCACTGGGTTCTGCACAGGGTGATGTTTTTAGCAGGGGTGCTGAGGTCAGAGGGGGTTGGCAGCCTCACAGGGGGATCCCCTCTGCCCTGCCYGGCGGCCAAAAGGTGGGGAAACACAGGTGGGAACTAAAGATATGGATTTTCCTGCTAAAGCACAGCAAGGTCTGATGGCAGCAGCAGCCATTGATAACCCARCTGGGAGTGTAATTAATCAGCTTCAGGAGAAAGGTGCAAACTTGCAGACATTTGGCATCTCTGGACAAGAGGAACGTTCTGCTTGGTGGGACAGGATTTATTGTTGCTTCTGCATGYGTGTGCAGCTTGCTCTGGACCATCCTYRTGGGCTTGTCCATCCCCATGGAAGCTGCATCCTCCCCTCTAGGCTGCATCAGCTGGGTGCTGTGGATTTCCTCCAGTGGATATTTTGGRTCCTTCTATTTTTTCCAGTGTGAAAAATGGGATTGAATGGGGCTTGGAGCAAYCTGGTCYAAGTGGAAGGTCTCCCTGCCCATGGCAGGRACAAGATGGTCTTTAWGGTCTCTTGCAACTKMAACCACTCTCTGATTCTGTGACARYTGGGCACAGAGCAGCCCATGGGCCTTTCTCTCCATGCAGGAAGGTGTTTTTCACCCCAAATGGTGAAAACACACCTCCCCTGTGGGTCTCACCCCTGTAAGACACACAGTGGCATGAAGGGCAGCCAAGCCTCCTTTGGTCAGCGTTTCCCCTGCCAGATGTTCCCCGGGCAGGGCTGTGGGGGGCTCTGGATCAGCCAGGGGTTGCGCCCAGCATCCCACACTGGGACTGCRCTCGGAGCAGGGCAGGAGGAGGGGACGGAGCCCTCCGAGGCGCCGCTCAGTCCGAGCCTGGATGCAGCGTGGATCGCAGGGCTTGCCAGCTCGGAGCCATGGCTCCTGCCCTCTCCCCCGGGCATCCATCTGTCTGGCTCCACGGTAATGACGGCGAGCTGGCGGCACAGAGGCGTTAAATGACTTGCCCAAGGTCCCGTGGGGAGCGATGGCCACCAGGGAGGAGCACCCGGCTGCGCTGCTCCTGCCCCGGCAGCGCCCGGCCCTRCGGAAAAATGTGCCACATCAGAGCTGGAAAAAACACGGCACRGCCACACGGACCGTGTCCCCAGACSGGTGACATCCYGGCGGGCAGAGCCAATGGATGGTGCTGGCGGGATCCCCACGGCACGGCAGGAGCAGGTGCTGCTCTCCTCGCACCGGTGGGGTTTGGTGCTGCCGAGCCCTTTCCCGGAGCTGGAGAGTTTTGCCGGTGCCTTCCCCAGGCTGGGGCCGGCACAGCCCGRGCCCGGTGGTGACTAACACCTCCTGGTTTGCAGCTTGTTTACCTGGCGCTGGGGCTTCTTTTGGGGAGGCTGACTCACCACAGCACCTTCCCCCTCTTGCCACTGCAGTTCCCTGACAAAAACTTTCCATTTTCCCATTGTTTTAATTGCCCTCATTTGAGAAAACTCCTCCAGAAAAAAAACTGGCTCTGGGTTGAAGAGCCCAGACCGGGCATTCCCACAGCGGTGRCAAGGGGTGGATGACAGCTGGGACACCCACCCCCATGGCACATACTGGGGGACCTCAGTGCCAGGGCTGTGCCCGGATCCGGGGCACGCAGGGGATGTCAGATGTCACGGGCGGCGAGTTTCCAGCAGCCACCGAACGTGGCACACGCTCCRAGGCCGGCTCCGCACGGCTGAATGCGGCCCGACAGGTTTGTGGAGAAGCCCGTCCCGTTCCGCTGGATTTTTGGAGAGGCTGGAGCCAGCCCCGGCACCAGCCGCTTCCCGCGAGGTGCTGCCGGCCCCGGCGGAGCCGTGCGCGGCGCCAGGTCACGGCCCCGAGCCCACGGGGCACGCACAGCCCAAGGATGGGACAYGCAGAGCCTGCTCCCTGCTCCCTGCCAGCACTGTGCCCTTTTTGGTGGAACGGTGTCCCATGGAAGTTGGGAAAGAGGAACCCCTTCCCTCCTGGAGGGTTCTCCAGTCTGTGGGGTCCATGCCCTGAGGAGGGCTGGGGAGCATGAGGACAACACATGGAGGTGTCCATGGAGGTGCAGAGGGGCTTTTTGGATGGGAAAAAAATAAATGCTGGGCATCTTTAGGAATTGTGGGTAAGCCAGGTCCTCAGCAAGCAGTGTGGCAGGGAATATTCCAACGTTAAGGATGGAAGCAGTGAGGGAGGAAAGGGCAATGAGGGAAGGACAAGAGCTGGTTGAGAAAATCATCCACCCTTCTCCTTCCGTAGTTGTGTGCCAGGTGAACCCTGGACCCACAGCGAGGGCAGCAGGGTCTGTACATTCCAGAATGGAAAATCCTCTCTTCCTGGGGTGGGGTCATACTGCTTTTACAACATTAGGATCAAGGAAAAGGCGGGAAAATCCACCCAAAACAGTGACACGTGGGGGTCTGGTGGCCACCCTCAGCCTGGGATCATCATGTGGGTGAGGATGCACTGGGGTGACTGGTGCTCAGCTGTCCCATCCCAATCCAGGCCACACGGTGCGTGCTGCRAGTGGCCCTGGCAGGAGGGAGAGAGATGATTAAAGCTGCCTTTGATGAAGCAAAAATTAATAAACAAGCAGGCAATTGTGCTGGCCTTTATTTCCTCGGGATGAGAGCRCGGAGCCGGCGTGGCGAGGCCGCCAAGGCCGGGGCCCACATCAAACAGCGGGACAGCACGGGGACCACGCCGTYGCCTCTTCTCCAACGGGTTTTTCCTGGTCCCAAAAATCCYGGAAGATCCATGTGTCTGTTCCTAATAGCAGGGCCCCATCCCATGCCAGCGGGGATCGCTGGGATGAGCAGGAGATGCTCTCTGCCATGGTGACATCYGACTCTGGTAGGACGTGCCAGGCTTGGGCACATTTTGGAGGTGCCACTTGGCACCTTTGCCCTGTCCCCCTGCCTCAAGGTCAGCATTCCCACCTCTTTCCYGACCCAGTGATGCTCCACAGGCACKGAGGTCCCTTCCCTGGTGCTTCTGTGCAGAGCCCAGGGGCAGAGCTGGGAGGCCAAAGCCGTGGCCTCACAGCGGGTCCTTATCAGCCGGTCAGGAATATTTACCTGCCGGTTTCACCGGATGAAAATTCACTGGACAAACAGGAGCTGGCCCCAGGGCGGTGGCACAGCAGGGACGTGGCTGGGTGGGACATGCACCCCTGTCCCTGCTTCATCCCTGCTCTGTCCCCAGTGCCACACGTCACAGGTGCCACAGGAGTGTGAGGGACATTGTCCCCATCAGATCCAAATGTCTGAGGGTTGGTGACCCTCGTGTGCAAGAGCTGGGGACAGGGTTGGGGTCATGGATTGTCACCCCCATGGATTGTCACCGTGTGTGCCACTGCTGGGGGTGGGCTGTGTGTGGGCTGTATGGGGAGGTCATTGTGCTGTATGGGGGCTAAGGGTGGGGGGCACCAGACAACTGCTCCTACGAGGGGCTGAGCTGAGCTGAGCTGAGCTGGTCCAGGACAAACTGAGCTGAGCAAAGCCCGGCTGAGCTGAGCTGAGTTGGGCCATACTAGGGTGAGTTGAGCTGAGTCGTGCTGAGACAGGCTGAAGGGAGATGAACTGGGACGAGCAGAGCCAAACCAAGCTGTGTCAGGCTAAGCCGAGCTGAGCTTATCTGAGCCAAGTCAGGTTGAACTGACTTGGGCTGAAGGAAGCTGGGCTGAGCAGAGCCGAGCTCAGCCAAGACACGCCAAGTTATGGTGGGCTGAGCTGAGCCGATCTCTGCAAGGCTGATCCAAACCGAACTGGGCCGATCCGATTCCAACCAAGCTGGGCTGAGCGGAGCCGAACGGAGCCGAGCCGAGCCGGGCCGAAAGCAGCCGAACCGAGCGGAGCCGAGGGGAGCCGAGCGGAGCCGAGGGGAGCCGAGGGGAGCCGGAGGGGGCCGATCCCACCCCAGCTGTCAGAGCACCGCCCCTCCCCCGCGGCCCAGGCGGCCCCGCCGCGCCCGCCCCTTTCCTTGCTCCCCATTGGCCAGCGAGGCCATTCGTTCGGGGCGGAGGCGCATTCCCATTGGCGGGCGGCCACGTCCGTCCGCGCAGCGACCTCGCCCCCTTTTCCGCCTGGCTCCGCGGCGYTGGAAACTTTGCGGGCGGCGCAGTCGGGAGCGGCTCCCGCAGCGCCCGC
>CADDXX010000397.1:627812-647993 GCA_902810485.1 Alauda arvensis
ATGGGCGAGGCGGCGGGCGGGCGCTCCGCGGGGCGCTGAGCGGGCGCTGAGCGGGCGCGGGCCGCGCCATGGCCGCCAAGGACAATCCCTGCAGGAAGTTCCAGGCCAACATCTTCAACAAGAGCAAGTGCCAGAACTGCTTCAAGCCCCGCGAGTCCCACCTGCTCAACGACGAGGATCTCAACCAGGTGGGACCTTACCCCAAAACCCCACTGTTTTCACCCCAAAATCCACCCTGYCGTCCCGCCCCCCTGCCCGCCCCTAGGGCGCTCCGCGTCTCCGTGCGGTGTCCGCTGGCCCCGTGGGTAGCCTGGGGTCCCACAGGTACCTTGGGAACCCCCTGGGTAGTTCAGGGCCCTATGGGTGTCCCGATGGATAGCTSAGGATCCGATGGATGTTATAGGTCCCATGGACGTGCTGGGGTCCCACGGATAGAACAGGGTGCCACTCGTGCCTGCTGTCCCTATGGTTCACACAGGATCCCATGGGATCCCCAGGGGTCCCATGGGGTGCCTGCTGGACACAGGTATTGTAGGGTCCTGTGGGTACCTGCTGCTTCTCAGATACTGTGGGATCAGGTCAGGGATGCTGTGGGGTCCTATGGACAGCACAGTGTCCTGCAGGTATCCGTATATTCCACGGGGTCTTGTGGAGCTCCAGGGGTGCTCCCTGGTCCCATAGGGTATCTAGGAACCTCATGGGGTGTTCGCTGATCCTACAGAGAGCCCTGGGACCCACAGATATCCATGGATTCTGTGGGTGTTCAGGAGCCCCAGTGGTGCACTCTGGTCCCATAAATTGTTCAGGAGTCTCATGGGTGCCTGCTGACCCCACGGATAGCACAGGCACCCACATGTATTTGTGGATCCCATGGGGTGTCCAGGAGCCCCACGGTTGCTCTCTGGTGCCATAGGGTATCCAGTGATTCCAGCGAGTGCCTGCTGGTCCCATGCGTAGCCTTTGGTTGCTTGGGGTGTCTGCTGACCCCATGGACAGCACAGGGACTCAGAGGTATCTGCAAAACCCGTGGGATGTCCAGGAGTGCCTTGAATGCTCTCTAGTCCCATAGGGATCAGAGATCCCATGGGATGCCTGCTGACCCCACAGATTCCCAGGTGTCCCACAGTGCCCACTGGTCCCTGAGGCCATRGCTCACCCCAGTGCCACCTCCGCTGGGGCCTCACCCCCTGAGGCCATTTGGGGCCCCACACCGGCCCTGGGGTGATCCCGTCCCCTCCTGGGGGTGCACGGCAGCAGGTGGGGGGTGTCCCGTSAGCTCCATCAGGCCATCCAGAAAGTCCTGGGAAAAACTCGGTTGAAAACAAAACGTCCCCTCCTGGACGTGCCGGACATGACCCCCTCCCCCTGCCCTACARCCCCCTGCTTTCCCGGGGACATGGGAAGGGACCCCAGCCCCTTTCCGGAGAGGGTTCAGCGCTGGGGGAGCTGCCAGGGCTGGGCCTTCCTCCTCTTCCTCCTCTTCCTCCTCTTCCTCCTCTTCCTCCTCTTCCTCCTCTTCCTCCTCTTCCTCCTCTTCCTCCTCTTCCTCCTCTTCCTCCTCTTCCTCCTCTTCCTCCTCTTCCTCCTCTTCCTCCTCTTCCTCCCAGGCCTCACGCAGGCCCAAGGCCGGCTCTCCCATGGCAGGGGGTGTTTGGAGCATGGGGGCCGTTTTTGGGGTGCGGGGGCCCGTCTGTGGTGTTTGGGTGAGGGGAACAGGGGCCGCCCTSCCTCCTCCCCACACCTTTTTGGGCCAGGGCTGCCATCCCCGCTCCCGATCCTATTATGGCAATGAGATCAGACATATTGCTGCGCTCGCTGGGGGGGCGGCGGAGGGGGGGGGGGCATCGTGAAATCTGAGGGCTAATATGGAAAAAATGTAACTGGAAAAAAATGCCGTGGTGTGTGCGGGAAAGGGGCGGGCGGCGCGGAGCAGTCGCGGCCGTGCCCAGACAAAGGAGCCGTCCCGGAGGGGGCTCGGGAAGAGCCCCCYGCTCCCGGCCGGCCCCTTCCCGCTGCCCGGGGAATTGCGCTGTCTCCTGGTGCAAAGCTGATTTACTTTTGTTGGGGGGCTCGGCGCATCGCGTACAGCCCGCCATGGTGCCTGCCTGSCCTGCCGCGGGGGCCACCCACCTCTCCGGGGACCCAGGGACGTGTTTCGGGCAGCCCCTCGTTGGCTTTGTTCCCGTCGGGGTGGTGGGCGGCCCTGGGGGGCTGCCCCCGCGTCCGGTTCCCATGGGGTCGGGGTCAGCCCCGTGGCCGGATCCRGGCCCTGCGCGGGGGGCTCCGGTTGGGGAAAACGGCGCAGTCCTGCTCAGCTTCTCCCTCGCAGCTGGGGTGAAGTAATCCCGCTTCCCAGATAAGATGGTGGCTGTGGTAGCGTGTGATGCACGCACGCACCTCCTGCCCTGCCCGCCGCTCCCCGTGCCCAGGAGCCCCCCGAGCGCGGCCACCCCGGCGCTTCCCCGCCGCCCTGCCCTCCTCCCTGCCCAGTTTGWGCTCCGTTTCGCAGCCTGGCTGGATGTGGCGGTGTGCTCGCTCCGAAGCACACCCAGGAATAACGGTTCATTTAACAGCTCKAAATGTTTCTGCCTTTGGAACTCAAGCGTTTTAAGTGTGATTGGGTTGCGGGGGGTCCCACTCTTCAGCGTGGGAGCTCGGTGCCCASCCTGTCCTGTTCACCCCGTGGACAGGGACAGTGTTGGTGATTACCTAGAGTCGGGCTAGAAAAGTCYTTTGGAGTCATCTGACCTTTGTACTTGGCTTAGAGGAAAGGTGAAGGTACTTCACACTTACGCACTCATTCTCTTTTGGATTTTTATTAGATAAAAATACCTGTGTGGGTGTCAGGAGCTGCCCCCCCCCCTGCTTCCTGGGGTGCTGCAGGGCGCTGGAGCTGCTTGGGGTAGAGAACCCAGAGTGTGTTTGCAAAGAGTCACAAATATTTAGTGGTAGTAGTGGATTTCCGTCGTACTCRGGAACCAGCTTAGGAATGGGGCTGGGAGGGGGGAAATCCAGCCCCAAACATCAGGATTAATGAGCTGGAGCTCTCTAATAATAATCAGACTTAGCGCTTCCAACTTCAAAGGGCTSTGCGGACGCTTAAGTCCCTAATCCCGGGAGCGCTGCGTTCACGAGTTGTTTTTGTGTGTGGCTGTGCTGCCGGACGGGCTCGGTGTGATTTGGGGCAGCTACAAGCGGTCCCACCACCTGTTGGAGACGTGACTGTSCCCTCCCCGGGCTGCAGGTGGGGGGTGATGTGCCCTTGCCCCCCTCAGTCTGTGTTTGACCTTCTGGGGTGCCCACACAGCGTAGGAAAAACGGGGTCAGTCAGCATGGCTGTTCTCSCTTTGGGAAAATCTGTTGCTGTGGGTCATGGGCTGTCAGATCCCTTGATCCTATGTSGTGGCAGGATCTGGCTGCTGGCAGACATGGTGCTGTTGGTGGCTCTGTCCTGGCTGTGCCACCCACCTGTTGCCAGCTTGTTTTACGCTGCTCCTTTCCCAGCCAGGSAGAAATTCCCTTTTTGTGGGAACTTCCACTTTCCTGGCAAGACATGCCCATGCTGGCAGTGCACGGTACCCCTGTAACCACCTGCAAACCTCATGTGGAACTTGGCTTTCCAGAACCTGCCCTGGGAAGAGGTATGGTTTCCAGSGTCCCCCTGCTGTTTCCAAGAGAAAGACAGCCTGTCCAGTGGGATCCTTTTCCCAAGCAGCCACCCAAGGCTCTCGTGGGAGTGTCCCTGTGGGGTCTCTGCTCTCCACACTGGCTGCTCTGAGCCACTCCATGTCTGCACACATGCCCTTGGTCTGTGAGATGAAGCCCCCAACRACATGGGACAGGCTGGGAATTAACCTAAAAATTTTGCCTGCCCTGAATTGGAAGAAGAGCAGAGTGTAAAGCAGTTGCTTTTAATTTTCTCCATGCATTTGCTCTCTYGGGGCGTGGGGACTGGCACAGATAGAGGAATTTGAGGATGTCTTTCCAGCTACCAGTGTCTTTTTTTYCCCCCCTTTTTTTCTTTTTATTAGAGATCATGGCATAGATGCCCAGAGGACCACCCAGCTAGAAAATAGAGCTCGCAGACTTTTCCCACTGCCTCTTGCCRTGACACCCCTGCCCAGTGACAGGGGGTGGTTATTTCCAGCTCTTCTCCATTGGACACTATCATTTTCCTACTGTTCTGGATGCTGAGCAGCTGGGGGCCAGCAGCCCTAAGGCTGGGATGTTGTCAGCGTTGGGTCTCAGGCTTGGCTTTGCTCTGGGACATTACATCCGTGGGGCTGAGATGCCCTGTGCTGCAGGGGTCTTGTTCTGGCTCCTTGCATTGTTCTAAGGGTGACAGGGTGAGGGTTCATGTCCCAGCTACACATTTCCATCCAGCCCTGCTCCTTTTTGGGAGGAAAAGCCCCCATTTTCCTGGAAAGCAGCCCCCGCGCTTGCATTCCCTGCTCCCCGCTGCTTGTATCATGCTGCAAAAATCTGCCTCTACTTGACTGATTATTAGCACTGAACAGGGGGAGATTTCTCTGCAAATGTCAAATTTGCCTCTGTCAGTGGCTGTGGAGGGCAGGGACTTGGAGAGCACAGCCAAGGGGACTTGGGGGCAGGGTCATGGTGGCTCTGCCCTATGGACAGCATCCCATCCTTGGACAGTGACGTGCAGGGAGGGCACTGGGCACTCGGAAGCTGTGTGGGATGCTGGCACTGATTTGGGGTGCAGTTGAACCTCTGCCTGCCCCTAGGGAAGGGACGTGGCGGCACCTTTGGGAGCTGGAGAACCGTCTCCTTTGCACACTCACTCGCTGCTGGGTTTTTGCATGGCGCCGCACCTTATCTGTGCTGGCACCCGGCAGTGTGATAAATCCCCTCTCCAGCGCTGTGGAGAGATGTTGCGGCTTCTCCCAGGCGCTGAGGAAGGCCAGTGGTGGGAAGTGGTTACATACTCGCTCGCTGCCAGGCACGCCGGCTTCGGGGCTGCTCGAGGAGGAGCTGGAATTGCAAAGTCCATTCTGTCCCGCTTCGTTTTGCTGCTGCTTGACAAATTCCCTGTGCGTGCCACAGCCGGCCTCAGCCAGCTCTTGCTCTGACTGCCCCAGGCAATGGCAGCGCTGGGACCCAAGCACAGCCCTGGGACGAGGGGTGTTTGCAGAAGGAGGCCGGCTGTTTGCATGAAGGGTGAATTCAACCTTTCCCCCTTCCTGTTCCTCTGGTCGGTCGGTCACTCCCACTGCCCGCACAGCAAACTGTTCAGACTGCTCTTCCCTTTGGGATTTGCCTGGGTCGGTGCTAGCAGTGTGCCAGGAGGGCTGTGCCATGCACGGTGCCCACCAGCTGGCAGTAGCACTTGGTGCTCCTTGTAGCCCAGGTCCAGTCTGTCCAGTCTGGTTTGACCTTGTGCTGCATGTGGAGATGTGCTGGTGGTGAAATCCYGCTCTGGGATTTGCAGCTCTGGCTGTGGCCAACTCATGCCTGCCTTGTGCAAATGTGTTCTGGCAGAAGAGCAGGATATGGATGGAGAAGGGACTCTCCCCATCATCCAGAGTGGCCTCCAGGAGCTGCCCAGGTCTCGTCCTGGAAAAAGCACTGTTTGGGTTGAACCCAGGGGCAGTGAGCAGCCCCTTGGATGAGGAGCTGGGGGATGGGAGAGTGTTTTTGCTTCAGAAATGGTTGTGGATGCTCAGAGGCAGCRCTGCAGCCTCCGCACTGGGGTTTGGCATCACCAGGTGACAGACAGCAGAGGGGAAATGTTGCWCAGGCAGAGAAACAGGGATGTAAGCAGCTTAACTACTGAGGCTGGGCTTCATCCTGGCCCTTGGGATTGCTGTTGGAGCATGGATTTGCACAGCAGTTTGCAGAGCCTCCCAACAGCTGTGGTCGYGGGTCTCTGGTGGGTCTCCATCTGCCATCCCACTGGGAGCACACAGAATGTCAAGTGATGCTTGTCTCTCRGTTCCTAGAAGCTGTGCTGTGGGCAGGAACGCCTGCTTGGGTATTGTATCTTATTCCCTTCCTGAACACCGTGTCACCTTCCCCGTTCCTGCTGAGTGACGGCTGCTCCGACTCATCCATCAGTGATGTTCTCTTGGCTCCAAGGTGTGCAAAACTGAGAGCAGAGCAGAGCTGAAACAGCCCAGATTTCCTATTTTGAGGTTGCAACCACGGTATTTTAGTGACTTTCTCCTTGACCTGTGCCAGAAACAGGTCTCTGCCTATGGGGAGCTCTGGGTGAATCAGGAGACAGTGCACAGGCAACAGTGACCTTACTGTCCCTCCTCTCCGGATCTGGATGAGAGCTGTGACCTCATTGTGCTCCCCTGGGTGTGGGCAGCAGCAGAGAGGCTGCTTTGGTGAATATTTGGGCTGACCCATAAAGATGATGGAACAAGTTCCACCATGGARTTCACCCACAGCCTGGGTCAGGCGTGGTACATCAATCTTCTGTGGGGCTGCTGGAAGCCCTGGCATCACTTCCCTGGTGCCCAGGGCTCCCTGCTCCCAGTGCTGGAGGCAGAGCCTAAAGCTCCGATGCAGCAATCCATTTTTCTTCCCCTTCCCGCTCAGTTGCCAAGCCTGAACAAAACAAGCCCTGCCTCCACCCGAGACAGGCTGATTACGTCTGCCGGCAGCCTAAACAGATTATCCCTCCCGCCACGCGCTCGGAGCCAGGAGTCTCTCCCAGCACTGCATTCGGACTTCCCTCAGAACGTGTRGGGGTGGGTGGGCACTGGCTGTGGGGGCATCCCAGCTCACCYGGGTGTCCAGCACCCCAGCAGGGATGTGGGTACTCTGCCGTGGGGTTGTCTGGATCCTAARAGAGGATGTGGATCTTGGTACAGCTCTCTTGTTCCACCTTGTGCAATGAACTCGTGCAGCGCTGYGGGGCTGGCACAGTGTGGCTCTGCTGGTTCCTGCGTGCCTGGCTGGTTTGTGTGGGGAGGGAAGAGGTGAAGGTACCACCAAAAACACAGGAGGTGTGAAAGCCTGTCCAACAGGCAGCTGGTTGATGTCACAGCCCACCTCCAGCTCTGTGATGTGGTGCTCCATGGGCTGCCACACTCGTGTGACCCATCCTGCCCTCTGGAAGYGGGTGCCCTGAGCCCTGGGGGTGTGCAGGGGCTCCTGTATCACCCTGGGCTTTGGGAAGTGCTGAGTGGCTCTGCACGTCCTTCAAGCCCAGTTCCCTGTTCCCTGTCTGCTGGGAACTGTGTTCCCAGTGCTGGTGGAGCTGGTTGGGGTGGTTTGTCCATGCCTGGGCAGCATCAGCACAGCAGCCTGACAGCTTTGTGTAAACCCAGCTGGGGCCGCTTCCTTCTCTGCTTCCTCCCACCAGCCRTGCTGCCGGCGCTGGGCTGGAGGCAGTGTCCTCCCCCTGGATGCACTGCAGGCCCATGGGCTGAGGGGATGGAAGCAGTGGCTGGAACAGCAACCTGAGAGGCAGGTGAGGTGCTGCTGGTGCCTCACAGCCTAGCTCCAGTATGGGATCAAAGGTGGGATGCTAAATCTGGGACACTCCCAGAGGTGTGACAGGAAGCACAGCGGTGACTGGGGGTGTTTCTGCCTGAGTCAGCCTCCAGCAGTCTGCAGGATTGGGAACTGGGCACTGTGGCACTGTAAAGGGGCCACACCCTCTCTCACAAGATGGCGGGGTGACCGTCACCCCACCCCAGCTCCAKCAGCAGCCACTCTCCACTCTGCCTTCCTGTGACATGTTGTGGCACACGCTCCACCCAGGTACCTTCTGGATAAAAGCAAAGCYACCCACCCAGTGCCTGGGCACACTGTGTGGCTTCTACGTGTGGAGAAACTACTTGGAGCTGCCCTTKGAATATCACTGGATCTGCCCTCCCGGCCCTGCGTGGTTGAAGGCATCCTGGGAACTCTRGGGTTGCTCTAACACCATCCCTGAATGTGAGGTTGGACAAATCTTCTTGGAAGAGGRCATTTTTTCTCTGAGGTCTTGCTCAGTGCTGGTTGTTACATTTTCCTCCTCTTGAGGAGCTCTCCAGAGGAAGCCGAGCCAGTGGAAAGGACGCGTGATTCCAGCTCCATCCTGGTGCTCCAACACCCCCTCGGACCTGCCTCCCACACGGGTTTATTTTAAACCTCGCTTCAGCAGGTTCCAATGCAGGTGTGATGAGCTTATTTCAGACACTTCATGTACTAATTCGTATCCCTTTCATTTAGGCTTGTATCTCTCTGGGCATTTGCTTGATTTTAGCAGGAGCTTGTTTTGGTTTGGCTTTAAAAAGCGCTGCTGCRTGTTCATTTGTTGATGGGTGGAACCAGGCTGCCCACGCTGCCTGGCTCTAATTCATACCTTTCAGCTATTTTGGTTTCAATATCTGGAATTGGATGCTTCTGCCAAAATAAGTGTAGCCCACTGGTGGTTTTTTATGACACCGGTACAGAAATGACCGTGCTCTGTGTTAAGGGTGTGTATTTCAGGTGCTCGGTGTTTATTTACAGACAGTTTGAGCTAAAATTGGAATGGCTGAGGGCTAAACAATGTCTGCTGGGGGTGTGAGCCAGGCTGAGGTAGGGCAGGACTTCATGCCTGTAATACTGGGTTAAGACTGCTGCTGGCCCTGGTGATGATGTCCCCCGTTGGTTTCACGGTTACGTTGTCCCTGGTATGGCACTGGGACCTGCCTGCTGCCTGTCACACAGGCTGGATGCTATGGGGTGCTGGGAGTGACTGGGGTGGCTGCAGTGCTGTGGCTTGTGTCAGGGAGAGTTTTTGCTCATGGGCTTTGCTGGGTTGAGCACTTGGGCTTGGTCAGGAGCTGTGCTGGGGCACAGAGGGGAARACTGGGGGATGGGGGAGGACCRAGCCCTGCATGCAGCTCGGCTGTCTGGAGCTATCAGGGTGCTGCCTTGGTGTAGTGGTGCCAAGCTTTGGGGACTTCACGTGCTGTTGTCACTGTCATCCTTTTGTTCTTGCATGGTGGAGGCCACTCCTAAGATCTTCTCAAGTTGCTCAGCACTCACCCCACRTTCTCTCACAGGAAATTGGGGGACCCCATTTCCTGTCACAGTGACCCACTGAAGGCTCTCTTAATGGGTCATCATTAGTCATTTGCAACTCTGCTTTAACCCCTGTAAAACACAAGAGAAATTGGGCATGTTTGGCTCTTCCCAGGCCACACATGTGGCCRTGGCCACACCTCAGCATGGCGGGGAGCACCGGGATCCCCAACTCGGGAACCCTCCCTCGGCGTGGGCACGGATGCGTCATGGCTGGCTTTGGGTGGGGGCGTGGGGCGGGGTGTGCCGGGGGAGTGGCAGAGCCTGGCTCACTTGTGGGGCGCTGTCACCGTGGGCGGCACTGAGACAGGCACTGAGACCGGCACGGAGCACTGCTGGGCAGCTGAGGTGGTGTGGGRACCATGAGTGAGCAGGGCACCAACATCCAGGTGAGCTGGGCAGGGGTGACGGGGGGCTCTGGGCTCTTTGCCAAACTCAGAGAGTGTTGTGATGCACATGGGTGCCTTTCTGTGCTGCCACTGTGGTCATGGGAACAGGTGTAGGGGTGCTCTGGGCCCCTCTAACTCCCCTAAATCCMCAATCCCAGTGCTTTGTTTTCATTGGTTTCAATCTCATTTAAAGGGGGAAGGAAGGAAGGTCTTTTCAAATCATGTTTTCCCAGCTGCTGGGAGAGCAACACCTCGAGCTGGTATGTCATATTGTGGAGGGGATAAGAGATTTTGTTATTTCTTTCCACTTTATAAACAGCAAAAGGTCTCCTCCGGCGTGTTTCCAGTTTGCTTACTCAGTGCTTCATGCATTTGACAGTTTCTGGTGCATAGGCAGTTTCTTCTATTGTTTGCAGGGATTTTTCCAGAGGGGAAACTTTTTTTTTAACATTACAAAACCACAGAAACTGGCAGGAGGAATCTAGGGGAGGTACTGAATTGGAAACAGTTTTAAACTTTTAAGGAACAGAAAAGAATGAAAGCAGCAAGATCAAGTGAATCAGAGAGGAGCTGGGAGTGTGTGTCCTTGTGACTTTTTGGCTGGGCCAGGATAGACGTGCATGGATGTTCCATGGTGGAAAGCAACGTTCCCAGACCCAGGGTCTCCTGGAGCTGGATCTGCTCTGGGTTTTCTCCCTCCTGGTCTGTCTTGGTATCTGTGGAGCCGCCTTGCTGGTGTGGCAATGCCTTGCCACTCTTGCAGCAGGATTTGGCCCCAGCCCTTGCCAGGTGTTGGCTCATCATTTACAGCTTGACAAGGCAGCAGGAGCGGTGCCCGCAGGCCTTTGCGTGGGAGGACATGCTCGGTGCCCATCCCCATCCCACCACTCGTCATGGGTCAGCTTCACCCTGGCCRCTTGTCCATCCAAGCCACCGATGGAAAGAGCTTGATTATTTTTTTTTTCCACTGACATATGGCAGTGCTGCAAGGTTCTTTCCGAGTATTCTTTCCCTTTCTCTTCCTGGCTGGCTGAATGAGCTGTTTTCCCTCCTCCTGGCTCTGACCTTCCTGTGTGCTCGGCCATGGGCCGCTGGATGCTGCTGGCAGGGGGGAGCGGGCTGGCAGGGGCTGCCCCTGCAGGGAAGCAGGAGTTGGATGTGCACAGCACAGGAAGCGGCTGGGAACTGGAGAGCTGCCAGCGCTGGGTAGTTTTTTCTCTCTTAATTAACAAACGGAAAACATCGAGCTCTCCTTTGGAGTGTGTTTTTGCTTTGGAGTAGAGGCACGCTGCCGATGGCGACGGGAAGAGGCGTCGGTGGGGATGGGCTCTGCTGCTCAGCAGTACCCGGGAGGTTGGAGCTCCAGGCACGGTGCCATGCAGGAGCAGCTGTGTTTGGAGTTTGTGGCTGGGGTTTTGCCTCCTCCCGAGTCCTTGTCTCAGTCCCGTTGGCACACAGTGTGTGTCACACCACGGGTTGCCATCAGACACCACGTTCCCTGCGCTGGGAAGGCTGAGTTTGCCTGCGTGCAGGAGGCTAAGCTCACACAGCTGCCTTCGTGCTGGGGCTGCTGCAGTTTCCCGTGGTCCCTAACCATCGATTCCCAGTGGTGCAGATCCACGTTGAGCCATTTTCTGCTCTGTGTGAGTGTTTCTCTGGTATTTCTTCGCAGGCCAAACCCATTTATGGTGGCTGGCTGCTACTGGCCCCGGAAGGAACGGACTTTGACAACCCCGTGCATCGGTCSCGGGTAAGTGAAGCTGAAACATTCCCTCCCTATGACGTGGGTGGGGGTGGCAGGAAGAGCAGCAAGGGCTGTCCCTGCCCAGGGGCGTGGCTGTGACCCTGGGAGTGCCACAGGCACCTCCATGCATCCATCCCCTTGTGCAAGCCAGGAAACTGGGAGATGTTTCTGGCAGCAAGGCTGGAATGCCTTCTCTGGGATGCACGGTCTCCCGTGCTGGGCAGCAGCCTGGGGCACTGCAGGTGCAGGTCAGGCTCAGACTGTGCAATTTTATTGCTTGTTGCTTTTGCTTTTTGATGTTTTTGATGCTGCTCTGGTTTGCCTGACATGTGCCATGCTGCTAGGAAGACACTCGGGTCAGCAGGGTGTGGGCTGCGTGACTCTGAGCTGTGCTGTGACCATCAGAAAGGCTCCCAGTTTTCATYTGGGGCTTGGAAACAACTACTTTATTTTCTGCAGCTCATCATGAGCATGCCCAGAGCTTTAGAGGGAGGCTACATCCCATCCCCTAGCGTGGATGTGTCAGTGTCAGGCAGGTCCCGCAGCAAGGAAGGGGCTGAGTGGTGGTTCCCATTTGCTATAACCCTGCAGAGCTCTGAAGCCAAGTGCTGGCAGCAGGGACCTATAGACAGAGCAGGACACACTCAGCTCCTTCCCAAAGGGGTTTTCTCATGCCTGGCAGAAACAGCAGCATCCTGTGGGGTCAGAGTATCCCCCACTTTCCTGTCCTGGGGGGTGTAAGGCTCAGAAGGATGTGGCCAGTCCTTTCACTGCTGGCTTGTGACGAGGACTTCCAGCCTGTCCCCAAGCTTGTCTTGCAGGGAGCTTGCTGCTGAGGCTGCCAGGAYGGGGCTGTGCGTGGGAGGGATGGCAATGGTCCGTGAACCCTCTGTCACGCAGCCAAAATGCTCTCAGAGCTGTTTGTAATAAAAAAATTGCTCCCGAATGAGCAAGAATTGTGTTCTGAGTTCAGCCTGGGGTATATGGGTCATTATTTGGAGTCACAGCTTGTCATAGACTTGCTTGCCTGACATAAAGGGGACATGGGACCCAGGTCTCCCCAGAACCCAGGCTACCTGCTAAGCTGGGGCTTGTGGAGGTCCACAAGATCCTCTGTAGTTCTGCATGTCCCTGAGCACCCTGGACTTTGCCCGAAGGCTGAGAAAAGTGAGATAAGAATTGCTGCACTGGGGCTATGAATCCAGGACCTTTTTTATTTCAGCCTGCTCAACCAGTTTTTGCTCTTGGCTGAAAACAACCTGGCACACATGAAAAAAAAAAAAAAGGCAGTTTTCCAGCCAGATCAGTTCTCCAATCTGATCTGCTGTGCAGCTGCAGAGGCAGCAGTGCCAGCGTGTTGCCAGGGTTGCCTGGGCAGTGTCATGCCAGAAGTGCAGCCAGTATCCAAACTGAGCTCATGTGCTGCTGGGGGACACTGACACGACACCCTGTCACCCTCCAGCACTGAATGCTGGAATAGATGATGCAGGATGAAGCTGATGGCTCAGAGCATTTAGTCTGGGAATCCTTCTGGTGTCCCCAGTATYCATGGCATGAACCTGAGTCATGAGAGGTTTWGTTTGGATATTAGGAAAAGGTTCTTCCCCCAGAGGGTGGTCAGGCACTGAACARGCTCCCCAGGGAAAGCTCAAGGGMCCAAGGCTGCCAAGAGCTCAAGGCAGTCAGCATTGGGTGATGTGGGGTGGTGCACACAGACCTTTGGTAGAGCCCTGCCAGCTGATGTGCAGCTCCAGTGCTCCCAGCAAGGCCCAGTGACTGGTGGGCACAGCCATGACCCACCTTGATGTCTTTTCTTGCAGAAATGGCAGCGTCGGTTCTTCATYCTCTACGAGCACGGGCTGCTGCGCTATGCCCTCGACGAGATGGTGAGTGCTGCCTGGCTCTGGGGATCAGCTGGGTTATCTGCTGCCCTTGGAGTGCTCTGCCAAGCTGGAGGAGAGCTGTGCTCGCTGGGTTTGACTCTGTGCCAGGCTGAGTTTGTGTGGGAAGCTCAGTGGACACTCTGCAGAGGGGTGGGTGTTTCAGAGGTGCGCGGGTCCCACCTGGCATTGGATTCATCAGTTGCCAACAGATCCCACGCTGGCAGGAASTGCTGGAGGGGGTCCCCAAGGTTGTTCTCCCTCCTTTTTGCCCATTTTTCCCCGTGCCAGCTGGGTTTTGGTTGTGGTGAATCACCTTGGCAGTGTCTGAGAAGGAGGCCCTGCCTAGCGATGCCYGTGGAAAGTAGGTCAGCTGGAACGCCTTCCCACTGCCTGCCCACCCTGGAGCTGCAGCTTGTCACCAGCACTGTTCCCATCAGTAAAAGGGGATCAAAGGAAGGGAAACCCATCTGCTGTGACCTGCAGAGTGGGGCTGAAGAGCCCAGTAGGTCAGTCCCAGGAGCACCCAGGACTGCTGGCTACAGCAAGCCCAYGGGAGGGTGCCCAAGGCTGAGCAGGCCAGACACTCATTTGCTGGGATCTGCCTGGGCAGGAGGCTTAGGAAGCCAGCTGGAGAGAGCACCCCTGTGGGACAGGGACACATGGGGACCTGTGTCTGTGGCAGGGAGGCTCTCTGTGAGATCAGTGCACCTCGGTCTTCCTCCAGTGCCTCCTGTGAGGGCACTGTGGAATGAGGAGGCACGGYGAGTGTGGCTCAGATTTCATGCTGTGTTTGTTTATATTTTTACTTGGGGTYGGTCCAAGTGCCCTAAATAATTTAAATGTCTTGGGTAGGAGCAGTGGAGGCTTTGATACATTTTTAGTGTCAGCAACCTGGCTCTGCACTGGGCTGGTGTTTCCTGTCCTRCGCTGACAGGAGGGTGCTTTATGTCTGGGTGGAGTAAGGAGATTCCCCAGTCTGAGGTAGAGRTGCAGGAATGCTGGGAAACACAATCTGGAATATTTTTTTGCTGTTTTGCATCCTGAGGAGGTTGACCTTTCCCAGGTTCTACTGCATCTGGGCAGTAGCAGACAGGCAGTGCCCCAGCCCTGTGCCAGAGGGCACCCAGAGGACAGCAGGAACATCCCCCAGTTCAGGCTYCTGTTGGGCTTTTTCCCCTTGAGAAGGGAGAAAGTGGAAGAATACAAACAAAAAGGGAAGATACACATGTGCAGCATGGCATGGTGTCCTGGACAGTGTGACACCACAGTGCTGGCTCCTGGACTCACTGCCCCATGGCCATTTGTGGTGTGATGGGTCCCAGGAGGGTCTGCCTTGTCATTGTCATRGAAAGAGGAGACTGTCATGGATCCTTCCTCCTCWYTGGGGTTTGACACATGGTATTAAAATACCCTCCTGMCCTTTCCATCCCTCCAGCTGTGCCAGCTCCTTGCCCTGTCCCAACCACRAACAGGTGAGGTGTAACAGGGCGTGCCAGCAGAGACACTGTTTTTCCCACGAGGGATCCACTTTGCAGTCCACTCAGGGCTGCTCTCCCCGCAGTGTGCCCCAGTTCCTGTGCAGGAGCTGGGTGGGGGTCCCCTGRTGCAGAACAGCCTCTGGAGCATGCAGGAGCTGGGCAGCAGCTGGCTGGAGACCTCCCAGGCAGTTGCAGGCTGGGATTCAATGGCTCTGCTTGAACCTTTCAGACGTTAATTTTGTGGGTTTGGCAATTTTTGCTCTTATTAAAAGCGGAATTGGAGGGAGGGGAGTCTTGGGCTGGTGATGCTGATGGAGACATTCCTATGCCTGGCCAGGGAAGTTCTGCTCCTGGCTCCCAGCAGATTGGAGAGCAGTGGGGTGTGGAAGGGCARCTGAAAGTGCAAACCCAGGTTGGGGAGTCCCCAGAGATCTTGGTGCTGTGGTACTCAGAGRYGATGGGATRGGGCAGCACTGGGCACAGGSAGCCTTTTGCCATGGGATGAGTGAAGTTTGGTGTTGGATTGGGGCATTTTGGGCATGGAAGGTGGGACAAGCAGGCACCAGCTGTCCTGYTTGTCCTGCTCTCTCCTGAGACCTGCCCAGGGATATCTGATCCTGAGCCTGTCCTCCTGCTTGGCCACCTTCTTTCTGCATGTTCATTGTTCTGTCTGTCCTTGGTCTGCCGTAGTTCCAGTCTGAAAACAAAATGAGCTCTGCGTGGTGGCTGCCATGGGGAGAATTTGCACAGGCTATGGACCTTCATCCCCTCGGGCCAGGCTGAGCTGCCAGACTCTCTCCCTGGGGTCTCCCCCTTTCTGGCTAGATGCAGTTGGTGGCCCCCAGAACCAGCCTGGCCACTGGGAATGCCCAGCAGATCCCACCCCCTTCCCCTCTGCAGGGACTGTGCCAGCAGCTGTTCCCAGCTCTGCCGAGCCCTGGCTAAGCCGAGCTTGCTCAGACGTGCAGAAATTCCTGCCTCCCAACTGTGGGTGGATGTGGAGGTTGTGTGATCACTTGGAGTTGCCTTTCCATGCTGAACATCCATGATTGTACCTCGGTGTGGCTTGCTCCTGCTGTTTGATAAACCTTCGTGCTGGGACTGATGATGACAGGGGCTAATGCTTCTCTGCAGCAGCTGAAGGATGACAAAGCCACTCTTACTGAGGGAAAGCAGGAAAGAACAGGCTTAGGATTGAGCTGCTGTGTTGTGAATGCCCAAAGACAAGTTCAGTTCTCTGGTAAAACACCCTGTGGTCTCCAGTGAAACCACTGCYGTGGGAGAGCAGCCCAGCACTGCGGTGCTGGGGCCGTCTGGGAGGTTTTGGTTGGGATATGGGAGCTGCCACAAGAACAGTGCTGGGCTCAGGGGCCAGAGCCAGCAAGTGGCAAGTGCAGAGCTTTTGCCTCCTTTTGTTTTGATTGCTGCAATCTATAATTAGTGGCCGAGGTCTCTATAAATAGAGCYTGTCTGCGTGGGAATGGAAAGGCAGGAGGGGGTTTGTAGGAATGGAGAGTGCTGCCATGTCCCTCCCTGGGCTTGCAGGTGGGCCTGTGGCCTCAAGCACTGCCTGGGGATGGATCCAGCCCCATGGCCGGGGCAGGGCAGAGGAGTGGGTCTGGATCTCCAGGCCACCTTCTTAATGAGTCACTGCACATCCAGGGCCAGGCCTTGTCTCTGTGCCTCAGTTTACCCTATKCCATTTCTCTTGAGCTGGGATTTATACTCGGTTGGCATTTTGCATCCTCCCTGAGGGTGTTCTTGTGTCACATCAGGCTTCCTTTTGGTAGCTGAGATTATTAATTTAGACATTTTTGCTTTGTGCATATGCTGGTTTGAGAACCAAATTCAGGCTTGTCTGGGAGCATCTCAGACTCTCTGGTGCTGTGCATAAGAGCATCTTCTGTCTCTTTTAGTTTCCTTGCAGGGATTCAGGAGGAGCATCCCTGGGCATGACATATCCATTTTGCAACAAACTGACCTCAGTCTGTGTCTGGCACTTCCCAGCCTGGTGAAATGTGTGAGCCCTATCTGTACTCTGCCCTTTACTTGCTGGAGATAAATTGCTTTGTGAAATTGGGAAGGGATCTRGGAGGATGCTTGAACCAGTAATCAGCCACCTCAATTCCAGAGTTTGCTGGGGTTGAATGATTGTCCATGGTGGTGTTGCAGACCCTTCCCAAGCTCACAGCATGGTGGTCCTGCTCCTAAATCAGGAACTCAGGTGGATCTTAATGTCATTAACATTAAATACAATGTACAATGGAGCAGACATCCCTGCTGCAGCCTGTGATGGCAGGGAGGGAGGTCATGAGGAAGGCAGGAGCTGATGGGACTGAGGTATGAAGAGCGAGGCCAGCCTGGCATCTGGGAATGGTTATGGGAGCAGTGGGACCCCTGGGCTGAGTGTATAAATAGGAGAAGAGAGGCCAGCTCAGAGGTGGGAGGTCTGGCACTACACAGCAGGGCTGTGGGGTCACATCTGGAGACCTGCTCKGCCCCAGGCCCCATTCCTGGCCACAGAAACCTAAGGAACTGATAAATGGGTAAAAAAGGAGAATGGTGTGAGCATTGGTGGCAGCTGGAGGGKGATCAGAGAAAGGGCTGTGTGCTTGCTGATGTTGTGATCCACAGACCTGTGTGATTATTGTTTCCTAATTCATCCCCCTCCAAAAATCTCTTTATTTGGAGGAAAGGGGCATTTTAAAATGTCACTGTCAGCAGAGCTGTGCTGCGTTAATTTTCATTGTAGTTACCTCCTTTGTCATCTGTATTGTTTTAAGAAGCCAAGAACCCGTGTGTGTGTGTGTTTTTTTCCTCCCTTTTAGATCAAAGCAGTTTACTTCAGTTCTGGCACAGAATTGAAATTCATTGGCAGGGATTAAAAACGAACCTTAAACATCCTGGCCCCTCTGTCCTTACTTTTTCCACACATTTTGCCATTAAAGTGTTTCCAAACTCTCCCTGCCCCCTCCTCCGTGGGAGCACCAGGCTTTACAAACCCCATTCCCCTCATTCCCCCCCACCATGGACACAATTTTCCAGTGCCTCTATTTGCCAGATCAAGACTTTCAGTTTCTGTTTAGCATAAAAAGCTTTTGGCTTGAATCAAAGCATGTTTGAAAYATAAAGTAAGCAGAGACAGAAAGGCTGTGTGGGAGTGACTGTGTGAGRCTCAGACAGTGACAGGGACCCACATCCCAGTTTTTTCCAGGACTGGATGTGGTCAGGTCAGAGTGGACAGGGATCTGTGAGGAGGTTTTATGTGGGATGTTTGGTGTGTATCTCAGAGATGATGCAGYAGCAGTAAGGAAATGATGGCAAAATTGGGAAGCAGAAATCCTTTCTCCTTCAGGGAAGCTGAGCAGGAGACACCTGAAATCAGGGTGCAAGGGAGAGGGCACAAAGTACATCCATGTGACTGCTCTAGAGGAGATGCAGAGACAGCACAAGTTCTCATGACTCTGAACAGAGCTCAGAAGTCTTTGATGAATTTGTTGTGTTCAATTTTCAATACTTACTTGGGGGGAAAAAATCCATGAACCTWCAGGGAACCCTGGGAACTCATTGCTGAAGCCAGGACCAAGCAGCCTTGAAGGGGGTGAGAGGAGGATACACAGATCTTCATTTGTGGTTTTATATTAATGCCTGTCATGAGGCTGATGCAAGTGTCGTTATTGGGGTTTGGTATGGGGATCCCATAATGGTGACTTTGGGGTGTTCATGTCTTCCCATTTCTCTCTGCTCCAAGTGTCTTGTCCCAGTTGCTGTGGGAGGTGGGTGCTGCTGTCAGGACACCCATGGGCTCCTTCAGGAATGGTTCCCTACATTTGCTGAACAATCTTCTGTTCTATGTCTTTTAATTTGGCTTAGTGTGTTTGGGAAGGTAAAACTGCTGAGCTGTAGAAGGAGAATTTGGGAGGGGGCTGAGGGAACAGGAAGGTCTCCTCCAGGGATGGCTCCATCACAAGTCCTGGCAACTGACAATGGCCAGGAACCATCACTGGGGCCCCTAAAGTGCCTGGGTTTATTGTGAGCTTTGGAGAACACTGTTGCCCACATCCAAGTCCCCCAAGAACRACATTTGTGGCTGCAGGACCCTCTTGGGAGGCATGAAACAGTCCGTGGTGGGAGGTTTGGGAGTTAACAGGCAGAAAGAGGATGAAAGTGGAGTTGAAAGCTCGATGCAGCCAGCGACCTCCTAACACAAGCTGCTTTGATGACCTGGCCCAGGTGTTTCCTTCCTGGAAACAACACAGCCCCTATTGTCTTCTGCAGGGTGAGCCACAAAGCTGGAATTGCTCTTAGGCTGMGCAGTGAGGACAGGTTCAAGTGGCTCCATCCTTCTGCTTTTTCCCCACTCCTTGTCCCTTGGGACCTAGCAAAGAAGTTTCTGTAGAAGACGTGTGCCAGAGCTGTGAGGGAAGTGAGCTGGAGTTTAGATTGCATTTATCTTGTTCGTGGGGGGGCAGAGTGAAACTGGCTCTTGTAGCAGCTGGAGTTCCTTTGTGACTCCTGGACCTGTGGCTTCCAGCCTGCCTGCGGGCTCTTGCTGAAGCGAAAATTGTATCTACTCTAAAAGATTAATGTGGAAATCAAGCTCTGATGGCATTTAGGAGGGAAAAATGTCAGGGCTGGCAGTGAAATGACACAGCTAAGGCTGAGCAGTTACCCTCCCATGGGCTTTGTGGTCCCCCCAGGCAGCAGGGGAAGGGGCAGCAGTGGGTGCCTGATCCCAGCACTTTCCAAAGCCAGGAAAGCAGTGCTGRGCTCCCAAGCATCCCCCAGTCCCTGGGTGGCCGTGCCAGTCCGCACGTGAATGGGCAAAACCACCCAAGGAATGAACAAAACCACCATTTTTTCACCCTGCTGTTGGTTGGTGGTGGGGAGGGGATGTGAAACGAGGTGCCTGCACAACAACCCTGAGCCCACCAGCTGCAGCCATGTGGTGGGGATGGGGTCGGGTTTAATTCCTTCCAGCCCTGTTATAGGCCAGCAGATCAAGTTAGTGAGGACCACCAGTGGGCTGTGGGGTACAGGTTGGGCAGTGCTGGGTAATAGCATCCCTTTCCCTGCTCCTGGAAGAAGCAGTATCCCAGCAGCTGGCACATCCCTGTTCCCGCTGAGGGTCATGAGATACCCTGGCGTTGACTGGTGGGATTCAGTGCTGCAAACCCCTCCGTGACAGCTCAGAGAGGAGGACGAGGCCGTGAATGGAACAAGGCAACAAAGCTGCTCCAAAAATCAAAGCGCGTTCCCCCTTTTTTTTTTTCCCCGGCAGAGATCCTGCATTCATTGATTGTTGACATGACATATGTGGGTTGGAGAAAGGCAGCGGCAGCTTCTGGCAGGGGAGGAAGGGGCGGGGGGGTGGGGGGGGGGCCGGAGGGGATCTGCAAGCCGAGATGCTGATTACCAGGGGCAGCAAATAGCTTGCAGCTGCCTCCGCTCAACACGCTCTTTGTGGCGCTTGCAGCCACTCTTTGGACGCAGCTATTTTTAATTTCCCCGAGCGCGCACAAAGCGAAGGGGGTGGGCGATGCCGCCGGCGTCCCCCCTTCCTGCCCCCCGCTCCCACCCCTTTCCCAGCCAGCCCTGCGCTTCCCGGCTTCCTCCCACCCCCCGGGGAATGTGGGGAGCTGCACTCCCTCTTTTTTTTT